>VXBL01009962.1:442513-474500 GCA_013400195.1 Aramus guarauna
TTCTCACTCCTCTCTCTGGCTGCAATTGCTCCTGGTGGTTTTATCCCCCTTGTTAACTATGTTATCCCAAAGGCACTACCACAGCTACTGATGGGTTCAGCCTTGGCCAGTGGTGGGTCCATCTTGGAGCCAGCTGCAGCTGACATTAGTTCTACTGGACATGGGGGTAGCTTCTAGCAGCTTCTCACAGAAGCCACCTCTGTAGCCCCACCACTATGAAAACATTGCCATGCAAACCCAGTACCTCCCACCCTTTGCTTCTGTGGACCACATATTTAAGAATCATCATTAAAATCCACATTCATCACACAATCTTCACAACTTTCACTCACATCAACAAAAAAGAATTCTCCACACCAAAATCAAAATGACATAATCACAACACCAAATGAAAGTGGACAATTTTCAAACATGATCTACCCCTCATCCCTTTACCACCATTACAACCAAATTGTTCAGCTTGTATTTTACCCATTATCTCTCTTAATTACTATCCTCAATCTCAAATTCCTCATGCTCCATGTTGGGCACCAGAAAGAACTATGATGGGTTGACCTTGGCTGGACTCCAGGCGCCCACCAAAGCCACTTTTATCACTCCCCTCCTCAGCAGGACAGGGAGGGGGAAAAAATAAGATGGAAAAAACTCATGGGTCAAGATAAAGACTGTTTAATAAAGGAAAAGGAAAGGCTGTGTGCAGAAGCAAAGAAAAGAAAAGATTTATTCCCTACTTTCCATCAGCAGGCCACATCCAGCCACTTCCTGGGAAGCAAGGCTTCAGTACATGTAGTGATTGTTCTGCAAGACAAATGTTGTAATAACAAATGTACCCCGTTCCTCCTTCTTTCTCTCAGCTTTTTATTGCTGAGCGGATGCCATATGGCATGGAATATCCCTTTAGTCAGTTTGGATCAGCTCCTAAGTTTTGTGTCCCCTCCTAAGATCTTGCCCAGCCCCAACTTTATGAGGTGGGGGGTTGGGGGGATGGGGAATGTTGGAGAGACAGCCCTGGTGCTGTGCCAGCACTGCTCAGCAGGAGCCAAAACCCTGGTGTGTTATTAGCACCTTGCTGCTACCGATACTACAGCACTTGTGAGGGCTGCGATGGGGAAAATTAACTCCATTTCAGCCAGACCCAATACAACAAGGTGAAAATCAGCACAAGGGTTGAATCTGAAACTACAAAATTAAAACAACAGCCCAAATGGAACATAGCCAAACTTAAATTACAGTAAACTGTAATTTCAGCATAGGCTAATTGCATGACATTGGGGTTGCTTGAATGCAGGCTTTTTAGTGCATACAGCATTAGTCTAGGAAGGGAAATGCACCCCCCAAATTGGCTGGAGAAATTTGGATCCACTTGTGATTCCAATCCACAAGGTTCTAATTTATTTTGGGAGGAGAACTGTTTCTACTCTTTTTGTTAAAGCTGTATACACGGATACAAGAATCTTCTGGCCAGGAGGAGAGCTAGAAAGATGAAACAGGACCAAATATATGTTCTTATGTAATAATAAACTATCCATTTTATATGAAGAATTCACTTGGGGAGGGGTGGGGAAATGGGTGGAGGAGCACCACAAAGAAACCTCAAGGATATATCCCATTTCTTTTCTCTTTCATTTGAATCTCTATAGAACTCTGAAAGTATGGCCTCATGAAGTAATAGAAAATAAAAGTAATATAAAATTGTCTTTCTCATACAATTATTTCCAAGATAGTTTAATTCAAATTTAACTCAGGTGCCTCTGCATAGTACTCTGATGTACCTTATTGCTAAGAACTGGGACCTCCTGTCTCTGGGTAGCAGGACCTTGCTCCTCCAAGGCTGGGGACCTGGATTCTTGTTCCAGTCTTTCTCACCATTGATCTTTTAACAAGCCCTCTGAAGGCTGATATTCGGTGAAATGTTTCTTTTTTGCAAATTACATTTGCAGACAATTTCTATGTCAATCAATGTTTATGAAACCTTCTTCCTTTGTTAATATGGAAGAAGTTAAGCTTGCACTCTCATTAGTGTTGGCAATGTTACCTTCCAGTGTAAGCATATTAGTGTGTTCACCACTGTTGCCACATTAAGTCAACAGGCGAATCTCACTGTATTTATGTGACCATATTCAGTCTCTATGTGCAACCCATAAAGTGCACCTGGAGAAGGAGGGAATAAAACAGAGAAGAAATAAAATATTATTTAATTTTAATAAACTATTTCAGATTAAGTTTACATTCTCTGCCATAACAATTAAGATAATGACTAATGGTTATGCTACCTCAGGATATTTCGTCTCTGATGTTTCATGCTGTTTATTTTAAGGATTGGAATTAGACTTAGAAATCATTGAATCCATTTACTGTGTTACTTAATATTACTTTAGCTCAGATTTTTCCATGAGCCCATAGCAATTGACCATAACCATGTTTATCAACTTTCATTCTCTTTTAGGTTTGAACAAAATTAGAACAGGTACAGAAGCAGCACTGAAAAAAACTTGTCCCCATAAAATGTCTTCCTTATCAAGCTAAAATAATTCAACTAATATGGTGCCGAAGTTAATACAAGAATCATAGAATCACAGAATCATTTTTATTGGAAAAGACCTTTAAGATCATCAAGTCCAACCATTAACCTTACACTGCCAGTCCAACCACTAAACCATGTCCCTAAGCACCACATCAATGTGCCTTTATCCTGGAGCGTCTCAGCAAAGTTGGACTTCAGTACCATTTTTTTTCTCTGCTAACTGTATAAATATTTCCCTCTAGTGGGTCTTTTTCTGTGAGATGCTACAGCTGCATCATGTCTAACTAGAAATAATTACTGAGACATGAAGATTGCACTTAAAAACTAGGTCAGAAATGAGATGACTACAAATATGGTCACACTTGGATTTCTAGATATTGATTATATAACTGAAATGTTTTTGGGAAGATTTGTAAAGAAACTGGAAGAAACTACTTCAGGCAGGGGCTGAAAACCCAGCTGTGGGAAAGATGAAAAAGCCAAATATCTGGAATTCAATCTTGTCTCTACCTAATGGAAACAACCTAGTGTGGGTGATGGATATATCCAATCCCAAAATTTGGGCTTAATAAATGAGGCATGCAAATATTCTTCTAAGCACATGTACATGCATACACACACAGAGCCATGTAGAGAAGATTTTCTGGGAAGAAGTTTTCGTTCACTTGTAAGAGTGTGGAATGGAAAATAGCATGGATTATTTTCATGGAAATTTTTCCAGAGTGTAAGGGGAGAAGGATGTCTCCTGAAGCCTTAGCCTTTCATTTCTTTGTTCATTATACAAGAGCACACATATTGTTTGAACCATATACTCAAAAAGGTGCTCAGCTGCAGGACAAATAGGCTTCTACAACAGGATTGTAGAAGATGGAACAAGGGCAATATTTAATGCCTTCAGGAATTAATTGCTGAACTCATTTGCAGTATAAATGTTTTCTTGTGATGTTGGTCCTTTGATCTTTCCCTATGCACTACAAATTAAGTCTCAACAAATTTCACTTCTTAGGAATATGGCTACTCCTTGTCATTCACCTTGTTTTCCCTCCACTTCCATTCATAAAGAAAAAGTAAAATATCTCTCCAGAGACACACTCTCCAGGTGAGTTTTCACCCAATGCCTCTTACACCAAAAACATCATACAAATTTGCCTGGACACACAAATATACAGATGAAGATATATATAAAATAAACCACTTAGCACAGTTAACTAATGGTAGTCAGAAAGCCTCTCAGCCTCAGTTAGCAGAATTTTAAACCGTATTGTGCATTGTGAAACATTTATTATTTCACATCCAAAAGGCACAAAAAAGCTGACTTTCTGTAAATTTTAAACAAATTGCATGAAGTACATACTGAGAATTTGGTTTGCACACTATTGGATAATGAAGAAAATCTGACTATTAATACCTAACAACTTCATAGTAAGGATGAAAGTATATCAGTGTTTAATGAGAAATTGCTGTTATAACCTGTGTTTTTACTGATGCTCCCCACCGTTAAGCAACAGGGCATCAAGTGCACTGCTAAGTGATGTGTGAAGGGCCACAGCCTGATTGCACTGGCCTCAGTTGAGGACTGGGTAATCAATTTCAAATCCCAATAGTTCATGTAGACATCAGGAATTGCTGTGCTCCTGTATTATACTGCAACCTTAAAGGATAAAATCAAATGTAGTTTTGAAAACAGATCCTACATACTTTGCAATATAAATAAAATAACACTTCCAATTTGACAGAAAAGCACATTTGAACTAAACACACCGAGAATTGGACACATAGTGTACAGGTTCACCTTAGTATTTTTCTTTTGTATGGTAAATAATTCGGTGGTGACAAAACCTCAGAATTTTAGAGCTGTCGATAATCAGAAAACCATTTGTTCTCAATTTTGCAGTAAGACAGTTTTGTGCTGAATTTTCCTAGGATTTTTAAAAATAAAAATTTAGAATCACAGAAAATTAAACAATGCAGGTCCATCTTTGCTCAGCTTTTGGCATCACATTTATTGAGTACCTGTTGCCTAGTAAATACCTTTTTGTCTCAGTTTATTTAGGCATATGCCAGTAAATTTTATATCATAAAACATTAATTAAGGGACCTGCAGCTGTAAAGAACTTCATAATTCATGTATATGTACTTTTATTATGAAAGGCTTTGGTAAAAACAGAAGAGAAAGTGAAAACTAACATAATCTATATTTTGGATTAAAAGCAGCAGATATAACTTACAGGAGTCATAAAAAACTCATGGTCTATACTTCATGCTCTAGGAATGGTGTGAGTTATTTTCAATCGCTGTATCAATGTAAGCAGCAGAACACCTTGGAAATGGGTTAACATCTGTCACTCACCCTTGTTTTATTTAGAGACTGGTCTTAAGCCAGTCCCTAAAAATTTATGTCTTTCATAAGACCCATCAGTTTTAACTACCTCTTGCATTGATTCATGAAATGCTTGCTTTCTGCTATTCTTTTAAAGAATAAAATGATTTTGACTTATTGCTTGTTTACTCTGTGTCTTTCCTCACGGTAATTCCTGTATGAATTACAGACAGGTAAAGCCAGGAAAACACAGTGCTGGATTTAGTCCGCTATATTGAATAAATGGACATGTGTTACGTTTGAGAAAGCAGAGTAGTTCTGATGTAAATTTCTAGACTTGGCACTGGGAATAAGACTGTACAGGCAAGAAGTGAATCACATATTCATCTTTCTCACTGAACAGCAGGAAAGAAGTATATCACAGGAATAATACCAGCAGCTGCTTGAGACTTTCAAATTATATGTGGAAAAATAAAAACATGTTGAATGCTGATTACTTCAAAAATCTTGTTTAAAACAGAAAGAATTTGACTTCTTCAATCCAACCATTCTAGCTGATCTACAGTTGTTCTTCATAGGTTAGTTGTGAAAGTTTCAGGAACCAAATTTATAGCAGAATACAAAAAGGAAGGTTATAATCAAATACAATGAGTCTATTTGAAGACATATTTTAATGTTTTAATGCATCTTACATTAAGATTTACAGTGCAACACCACTTTAAAAAATCCAGCAAAATTAATTGAGCCCTCTCCCCCGCCTCCAAATTCAAAGTAACTTGATCTTGGATAAGTTTTCTACCATTCCGGAGATGCTGCGTCAAATCCAGTTGAGACAAAAGAACAACTTTGTAAGATATGCTCAGGGTTTTTTTCATATTTTAAGTTGGACCTGAGCTTTGAGAAAAAGCAATAGTTTGTTCATATTTTCAGATCTGTAGGTAGTGCTATACCCCAAGGAAAGCTTAAAGAAGCTATACCTACATAAGTGGTGTAACTAAATATACTCTGATAAGTATTTCTGAAATGGCATCTTTGGAATCATTATGGTAATCAATGTAAAAGTTTACTTAGAGAAATTTTGCTAAAGTACCAAATCCCATATTTACCTAATCTTCTATTTAAACTTTGCAGAAATAACTAGAATCTACTACTTAATTATCATTGTGCTAGTCTCCATCTTAGCTGTCCTACTTTAATATTTTCTTATACAAATGAAGTTGACCCTTTTCAATAAGCTTCTTTTCAAAGATCAAATAAATCTGTAATATTTTCTCAATTTCTCTGATCCTGCTACCTGTGCTTAAGTATGTATGAATATAAAATTCTGTTTACTTTAAATTTACTTTGATACTGAAAGATCCCCACCTTTCTTTATCTTAAAACATTTAGAAAGCTTTGCTTATTTATTTTTCTCCCAACATGTACAGCCTTATTGTTTTGATAGTACAATATTTTCAGGCTGATCATTCCATTCAGTTTAGATATGTTCTATATAATGTATAAGTCCTTCTCTTCAGTTTGCTTAGAGGCAGAGAAACAAACAATAAAACTGTGTTCCTTTATCAGTTTCCTTTTAATGTTGATGGAACAGAAAAGTGGCTATAATCTTAGATGTTTTTAAGGGCTGTCTACTGGTTTATTCTCATTTTACATAGAGGTCATCAACTCCAATTATCCATATTTAAAATACTTTAATTAAGTCCAAGCTCTTTTTTGTAATGAACTAAATAATTTCTTCAAAAAGGAAAACGAGGTATGGAATAGGGGATAGTGTATATAACAGTGCTACTGTCCTGTCACACATTATCAACTTCACTCGCAGCCTACCCATCTTGTGGATCCCTTGTGGATGCTTCACAGACAGCTTTCTAGGATCCAGGCCAGGGGTGGTGGCAGCACCATGATGCCAGCTGGATCCCCGGGAAAGCAAAGCAGAGGTTGAAGAGCTATGCCACGTGTGCCTCTTCTGGCTTTTGCTGAAGTGTGGATGAGCCAGATGAGCCCGGGTGTTTGTGAAGAGTTGAAGTGTAAAGCATTCTCAGATAGCTTTCATACTGTGATGTATTCCTGCTGATGTACAGGATGGATGGAACTCATTTGCCCTAACAAGCTCAAAGCTTTCCCACAATAGAGATTGACCTATCTGGTCCCAGAAATGCAGAGTACTTTCAGGTCACCTTCTGAAACACACAAAAACGTAGCCTTAAAGAATAAACAAGCAAACTATCCCAACTCTTGCAGATTTCCTCCTAGCACTTCTCAAGGACAAATTTTTAACCTGCCTGATGTACAAAGCCATGTACGGTAGTTGTGGTGGAGATTTTGAATGCCAGCTAGGAAATTTATTTCACAAAGCTTATTGATTTCTGCAGACAAATCTCTTGAAATATCTCAGTCTCTACAAATCATACTGGCTCTGGGACTTTCTGCCTTTACGTTATAGTCCCATGCAATCTGAAAATCCCAGTCCTATTTAGGGGAGGTTCTGCAGCAAAACACATTCATTCAATTTGGAGTTAACAGAGGTAATTTTAAATCCTTTAACTGAAGTGAAACCATTCTTGATTTATACCAGTACAAATGAAATAAGAATCAAACTTGAAATAATAGAGACTATTATACAGCAGAGAAGTGAGGAAGATATTAAAAAGAGAAAAAGTCCAACCATGCAAACTATATGGCAACCGTGTGGAAAAATAACCTGCCACTGAGACTAGATTGTATAGGTAGAAAGGCAAGCTTTCTTGTGTACTTGGGAAGAGCATATTCTGTCCTCTCAATCTTGCTCTGACCTATCAATTTCAGAAGTTTTATGTTCTCACTCATTCTGAAGGTATTAGACACTATATATAGGTCAGAATTCAAATTATTATGAAGAGATAGTTTAAAAAAAAAATCCATCACTGTTTAGCTCTTAGTCACAGGTCATCCACTTTCATGATTTGTTATCCATGTTGTTATAATTCTACATTTAATGAAATTAATTAATGGTGGTAAAGTGAAAAATTATATTGTAACAGTACTGATAATACAGGGCCCTAACCTATCAGAAGGACTCTTAAAAGAGAGTAAAGACTTTTCTTTGTTGTACATATGACATAACTGTGGATTTCAACTTCTATGTCTAAACCCATCTGAATGGAACATGAGGGCGTACAGCACCAAATATATCAGACATATGGATTTTCTGCTATTTCCACACTGACAAGGCTTGACTGAGGGCAAAACTGGCAGATGGCAGGGGACAAGTGAAGATGTCTTTGTGAAATGGAAAGAATTGGAAAAAGTGAGAAAATTTATTTGCTTTTGCCATATTATTCATAAAATAATGTTTTAGCTTCATCAGAACATCTGTGAATTAGGAATAGACTGTTACAAGAGAAGCCAAATGAGTTCCCCAAAAACCGAATAAAATCATGTCTGTCTTAGTGAATTATTCCTCAATGGGTATAAGAGGTACTTCAGGAACTCATCTTTGATCTACTAGCACAATACCTTTGAGGTTTTATACTGACCTACAGGAGCACTGGAAACATATATTTAAATACACAAGTACTGATTCATCGTGTAAAGAGAATTTCAAACTAAATATTATGGTATACAAAAATACCTTGCAAACAAAGATATTTTCTGTTGATCAGTAGATGGCAAGCTTGCTACACCCAACTTTCAGAAAGTGTTCTGCTAACATTTACAATACAACTGTGATGTTGTATTATTATTTCTGATATCTATAAATTCATAATATTTAATTTGTTGAATATATGATTTGTGTATAAAAAGCTCTATATAGATATCTCTTTCTAAAGTAGTCTAAAGAAATAAATCATAATTAATATTATATGTGCTTAGTTCCCTCAGCTAGTTTTTATCTTAAATGACTACATGCTTTAAATCTTCAAGGTTTTTATTTTTATTTGCAAAAATACCTATTTTATTAATGCTAGAGTATTCATTAGTGTTTATATAGTTTCTCTATTTTAGCATTTGTCTTTCTGTGAGAAGCTTTGCCCATAGCTCTTTATAGGGATTGCAACACATAGCTCATAATCAGGATTATCTTTTATGACTGTAAACCACAAAACAGCAATAGGAATATATTTGGTTTACTGTATATCTGCAATTATTCCTTGATGTTCTGGGCATCTATCTTATCTAATAGCATACTAATCATATTTTTATAGTCAGGGATTGTTAGGTAGAAGTAATGTGGCTAGAGGGAGAAAAGTAAGTAAATAAAGTAGATAATACAAATATAAGAGAGTGCAAGGAGAATTAAATTCTTAAAGAAATGAATAAATGGAATTAAGGGACATGATAGACACACTGTGAAATCACAATTTTTAATTGTCTGTGGCCAAATTGCACGTTGAGTTAGTTCTTCCCATGCTCTTCAGCAGTTAGTCTTGTTTGCTGTCTTGAATATTCCAGAATGAGTGTGAGGAATCTGTATTGACTGCAAGTAATGGAAATTGTTCTCTGATATTAGCAGGGGGTTGTTGTAAGATTGGCACTGAAGTTCATTTACACACCTTTAGGAACAGAGCCATGTGTTGCTACTACCTTACCTTGGGACTTCATGTAGCTCTGCAGGAGCAAACTAAACTGTGGGGTTTTGGGTTTGGTTTTGTGTCTCTATGTGTTTGGTTGTGTTTGTTTTGTTCAGTTTTTTAAAGGAGAAATTTCAGTAAATATTTAACATAAACACAATTGCTTTAAGGTGATAAGAAAATAGAGTAAAAAAAGTTGCTTACAATAATAGTGTAATCTAAGTCATAAAGATTTCTTTCAGGTATGTATTATATACAGGGGTGGAGACTGGAAAACAGTGTGGAAGTCAAGGTCTAAACGTCTCAATGGACATGGAAGAGAAAGTGGGGTTTCTGCTCTTCTTCTTATTAGGTCCTGCAAACCAATGGAAGTCCTCCGTGTTGATTTGGTGCTAGGGATAACTGAGCCTAAAGGGAGACCAAATCGTTCTGACTAACAAGCATATTTACAAGCAACAAACTTTGTTCACAAAAGGTTTTTTTAAAGCCAAGACAGACACTTGTTTGATTGAAAATACAGAATGAGTTTTAATATATTATGTTGATTCTTTGGCTGACGTAATCTGAAGCTGTCAACGACGTTGTTGCAAAACTGATTGCATTCTCACTCTTTCACTACAAGGTGCCTCTGCTAGCCCATCTTTTGTTGTTAATGCAATCTGAGACCAAATCTGCATTTTTTTTTTGTAGAGGTACCTCATCAAAGAGATGGACATCAACCACATATCTAACCTATGTGCCAAATAAGTGGGTAAATGTAGAATAATGCTCTTCATTATAGTATGAAATACTTTTATTACAGTATAAAAAAGCCAGTAAGCTGAAAAATAGTAAAGTACAAGGAAAACAAAACAATATACATACACACATGCAAACAAGTTTGAAATTCCATAAGATTTTAATATGAAAGAGAGTTCACAATAAAAAATTCCAAGCTATGCTGTCAAGACCACAGTAGATCTGAAAATTTTTTGGCTTGTTTCATTTTGTTTTTTTCCAAGTGTGTTGTTTTCCATTGTAGCATAAGATAAACTTCCATTGTATTGCAGCAGTACTATAGCAGTGATCAGTATATCAGGGAGAAATTGTCACTTCTACTGCAGAGACAGAAATAGAATAATAGCCTCGGTGACCTTTTGTGGGTCTTTCTTGTTACTTTCTAGTTACTCTTCTCCACCAGATAACAGGATTATCTATTCAGGCTTTATTTTACATAAAACAAATACAAACAGAAGTTTAAAGACGTCATTTTCCTATCAATATATACTCCATAGTATGCAATGCACAAAAATAATGTTTAACAATAATCTATTTTATATCTTTTTTTCCTTATGAAATGCAAGCACTTAAAAGTGAAATTCCAGACCTGATATATAAACAATTTGCAAAAACCACAAATGTTTTTGGTCAAAGCTTTCTACTAAACATAAACAACATTTTGTGTAAAGGTCACAATGATCATGATATCATTTTGAAAAATTAAAAATACCCCAACAACCCAACAACAAACAGCTGATCCTTTCTTAGATGACGATTATATAAAATAAGCAAATTTGTTCACATATACACAAACAAACACATAAAGCTTCTAAGATGAAACTTTTAGTTGTTTAATTCTATGTAGTTTTTTCCATGGCCTAGTATATGTAAGGTCCACTGGGGACAAATCACTGATTAATTTATATTTGTTTACGTCCAGTAATTTCTGTGTAGTTTCAGAGTTCTTCTGACCCATGCTAATAAATGAAAGCTATATTGTATAACACAATTAGGCAAGACTGGGAAATGTTTCATAGGATAAATTTAGAAAAAATAGTCATTTTCAGATATATTTCTGAATTTTAGTTGCTATAGTAACAACACATTTCTTTTTTGCTGTACATTTCTTTACTGTATACTCAGAGCTCTATGTGACAAAACAACAATTTTACAGTCTACAATTTAGTCTCAAGAAAAAGATTTTCCCCCTCTGGGAGAACATGATTAGACTGGAGCTTACAGAGCTTCTAAAAGTTTGGGGTCTGTCAGCATTTTCGACTTAATTTCAGGGGTTTATGACCTACTTATAAAACTTCTTTATGGAAGGAAGCTTAGTACAGTTGTCTCCTTCTGGAAACATTCTTTAGTGTTTTTAATCAAAAATTTTAAAATCCATTTCACAGCTTAATTTATAGACAAATTAAAAAAAAAGTAGACTAGAGTAGTGACTTCTCATATCAGTTGTGCTAGCTCATAACTTTTTCGTGTGTGAATGAAATAAAAAACTGATGGAGCAAACAAGAAGCACAGCATCAATAAAATGAAGGAATTGATGTCACTGAGCTGGTAAAAACTGAAAAAATTCCTCTGAGCCTCACAAATCTTTTAAATCTTCATGTATATATTATAGCACACCTGCCTATTTGGGTAAAAATGTCAACAATACATACTAATATATATTACATATATTATATTAACCTGTAAGAATTTAAGATTTATTTTGAAAGAAAATCAGACATTTAATTCTTTTACAAGTAATTAATCTCTTGATTTCCATGCAAATTATTAGGGGTTTAGTGCTAGAATATATATGAAGATTTGGGTGGAAGATACATATATATGCTTAACAATACACCCAAAGGTTAAGAATTTCCACTGACAACCTGTGATCTCATCTAGTTTGGTGCTTCTGAAGTTTTGACCAGGTGTCTATTTGCATTGTTAAGGGTACAGATCTTTCCCAAATCCACTCTAACAGGTCAACCAATAGTATGCAATTTGATGTCTGAAAGTTTTTAGCAGGAATAAATTGTCTAAATCCAGGAAATCAAGCTAGATAAACCATGATATGGGAGCTTTCCAAAGCTAACATGACATTTCCAGGTTTGAAGCACAAGCATGGGTGCTCCTGCATGATCAGCTGTACTCCTTCGGGAGCAGCTCAACATTTTAGGCAGAGATGAGCAACAGGCTACTAAAAGTGGTGGGTTTCCTAAAGTAGTACGAGTTATCTAACTATAATGTGAGCATATCTTATGGTCTTAAGTCACTTCTAAGCCCTGGAAAACACACTTTTCATTCTCAACTCTTATTTTCTTTGTGAAGTGAAAGGATATGCTTACATAAACACACTTACTCTGGTGGTTAATTTTTCAAGTTAATAATGATCTCATTAAGAGATTAAGTGTTTTTGAAGAAAACCTCAGGGCCTACAGTCAGCTCATATAACATAGATTTCTTACCACAGACTCTTCTTTACCAATAGTGAGAATTCAAAAGGTAGAAAGACTTCTTCTGTAGCCTGTTTTACAAAATAATTAGGTTTTAGGTAAAATCTTTTTCCATACACAGCTAAATCCAAAGCAATTTCTGGCTGGCAAGACTTTACACAAACTAAATATGTTACCCTACTTGTATAAGCTGAAGGTAGAATGTGATCTTTACCTCTGAAATCTGAACTATAGTCTTCTGTCCTGCATTTTTATGAGAAAACAAAAGCAGGGATCTGAATGATACAGCATCTCAAGTGATTACCACTTCTGAGCAGATATTTAATCACACCTACTGAGGGTTCATACCCCTCAAAAGTGGAAAGGTCTGACAGAAAAAAAGTTGTGACATTAGTCAGAGATGGCAGCACAAGATCAGTTAGCAGCATATATCTTCACATCTGCACATTAGATAACTTGGTGAATCCTTTACCTGGATCAGAGCTCCTAGGCACAATAATAGCACAAATAGTAACTTTTGCTCAGTTGTGTTAAACACATGCATAGTAAAAAGAAACATTAAAAGACAGCAAATTGAAAATTTTGTAGCAGGAATTGTTCTGTGTGACATTCCTGCTATTTCTCTCATCGAAATGTTCTGTTTTCAATGAGGTTTTACAGTTCACACTTCAGTGAAGTGAAAAGGACATAGGAGATATGAGTTTCCTGCTTTGCTACTGTTGTTTGAATAGGAGGCTATTCATTAGTGCTTTACTAATGGTTGCGATGGCTGTGTCTTTGCATTGGAAAAGGTCATCCTATTATAAAAACAGCAGGCACAGCATTTTCTGAACAGCATTGCACACAGCCAAATCCACCATCAGAGGACTCACCACTTTCATTCCACCTGCTGTTTTCTTCTTTTTTTATGAAATCCTGACTTTTTTGCATTATTGTGTTAGAAGTTTCAACCAGACATTTGCAAACTCTACAGCCTTGTTCCTGTTGAGACCCCCTGATCAGATCAGTAGAAGGAACATGCAGGAATTTCACAATAATAAACCTTTGATCTGAGTGCTGATGGACACTATCAGCTGCTTATGATGATTTTTAATGGATGCAAGTGCTGCTTGGTTAGCACAGTTTCAAGCATCCTTGCGCTGCTTTGATATGCCGAGGAAGAGATGGGGTCAAGTCACAGTAATTTGCCTCTTAGCTGATTAAAGGACAGCAGAGACATAACTTCATCTGATACAGCTCAGGAACCTTCTGAGACCCAAACACTCTCACAGGAGAGAGGAGGGCACAAAACTGCTTCCTCCTCATCTTCATGAATAATACAGGTTGCATTCTTCCTAACTCTACTCCTGCGTGAAGGTTGTCACAAGCTACTTCTTTGAAAGCACCATAATATTTATAGAATATCAGCAATTAAATGTCATTTATGTGGAAACCTCGATTCAGTGTTTCTCTTTATTCCTTTGTTACAGACTTTTTTTTTCCTAGTTTTTCTAGTTTGATTAAGAAATGGAATTTACAGCAGGAAGAGGACAGCAGAAAAGAAATACAAGGCTAGTCACAGAAAATCAAAGGCAGAAAGGAAAATATTTTTCCTTGTTCCCCTAAGACAGCTTGGTTATTGACTGTTCCCTTGAGGCAGTGTTCCGGTCTGGAATTGACTGTAAAACCAACATCTTGGGGTGCTCTGTCAGTGACTTCAGTCTTTCGGCATCATATTTGCTCAGCCTTCCTTTTTTTTTTTTTTTTTTTTTTTTCCCCCTTGCCAATGCCAGCTTCAAGAACTAAATTCCCCTTATGCTTCTAGAGACAATTTAAGGTTTTACCTGGTCACAGATTAACACCAGCAGTGGAAATTTTGCAGTCCAAAGGGTATCCTTGATTACAGTAGGGCAGTCTCAGTGGAGGTTGATATCAATAGCTAGGCCACATAAATGCACATGAGGTCACCATTTAGCCTGGAGGATCTCAGACCCTAGTATAACACTCAAATAGCATAAATCAGAAATCATCAAATAGTATTACACGGTTAGAAAACTTCAGTGAGCAGAGATTCTGGTCTTATATGCCTGACAGGTGGTATGAGAAGAAAAGAACCTGACCCCAGGCTATGTTTGCTGAAATGACAGTCAGGAAAAAAAGCCTAATTCTATAGGAAAAAAAAATCATAATAAATTGTAAATCCAGCCAATGACATCCAGCATCTTTTCTGAGTAAAACACTTAACTTTTTAAGTCACTCTCAGGGAATATCTGTTTCACTTATCTCAGGCTAGGGGAATGACCTTCCTTCACTCATCTGGTACTTTGCAGGCTGCAACACAGCCATTCACATTGTAATCTTTGGTCTTCAAATATAGACTTTCTCATATCAATTAGTGAGGAACAGATAGTAGTAATGAGGTGTACAGGATGAGAAATCAAGATTGTGGAATTGTGGACTTGTTCCAGGCAGATTTCTTGCAAGTGAACCTATCTGTAGCATAAAAAGTGCCTAAGTCCTGCAGAGAAGGAGAAGAGCTATGAGATGGGCAAAGTATGAGTCTAGGAACTTTGTGATCAGCAGAACTGGGTTTTTGAAGGACCGTGGTGGCAGGCTTTAAATGGCACAAATCTAGTCCAATGCTGGTGGACTTTCTGTCCTTAAAAAAGCCCCTAGAATGGGTTTAAAACAATGTTGTGGAGAAAGCAAAGCCTCTAGAATTGGACAGATCCATGCATGATCACAAACTTTTCCTGACATTATCATTTCCTTTATTCAGAGTACTTTGCTGAGAGCTCTAAATGCCTAAGTTTGATCCAGTTCACACACTGAGGAATTTTTAGTACTGAAAAATAGCATTGAAGATCCTCAGAAAAATGATCTAACATTAATTCTATGAAACCTGTCTAAAGCAGTGTGCTTTAATGGCAGGTGCACTGCACAAGTGCTTAGAGGAAAAGGTTCTGTAGCTAGCTCTGATATCAAGTCATGACAAGGCAGTGACTTTTTCTTTCTCTGTTCTGCAATCAAATGAAAATTGTTATGCTGTTGAGACCACAACATGGTGACAGACCTTTTCTGATCTGATCAACTTTCTCATCAAAGGATCATATATAATGAGGAAAATGATGAATTCTGGAATCTGTCAGTTTGCGGATGGTCCATATTCACCTATCAGATGATGACCCAGACAGCTACAGAAAATGATTCTCCATCACTATGGAGGAAGAAATTATACAGAAACATTTTTTGTCAGCAGCAAGACATTTATTTATAGAGGAGTCACTCTGAAGATATAACTATACCCCAGATGTTTCATCTTTCACCATTATGCTGTCCTCCTCCCAAGCGATTTGATTTCTTACAGTACTTCATTGGTCTGTTTAAATAAACTTTCTAGTCTGTACAAGAGTTTGAGAAGTGTTTGCTTTCTTCCAATAAAAATAGATCTTTTATGGTAGAAAACAAAACTAGTTTATTTCATTCAAAGGCTAGAGAACTTGAGTTTAAAAATCACATTGGCCTCATGCTCCCACTTTTGTGAAGGTCTGACTTCATCTCTTACCTTGGGTTGTATCTGCTTTCCCTACATCATGGTGTTACACTATAGTTTGTTGCAAAGTTCTTGACTAGAGAGTCAGAGATTTGACCTAGGTCTTTCCATGTCCCAGTACTGCCCTGTGTGTTGTCCAGTACTTCTTAAGTAGGCAACATATAGAAAGTCCTTTCAATATAGGACTTCTCTTACTACCGGCTAGCAAAATGAGATATCTTTTATTTCTTCCTTTGTTGTATCATAAGTTTTCATTCTTGCCCACACTGCAGCCCCTCTAAGCCAAAGGTGTGTAAAGCAGCCATACACCTTAAACATTTTTTAGTCTTAAGAGTATAGAACTCTTGCAAGTTAGGAGAAGGTATAGTGCACCTCATGCTAACCTGGTCTCATAATTTACTGTTCTGTTTTCACAGAATTTAACAAATAACTGTCTGATATTCTAAAGTTCTGTTCCAACTTTCCCAGCAGCAGTTTCATTTATTTATTTATTAATTTATTTTATTCTTAATGAAAGGAAATGTGGTTGTGATGTTTTTACTGAATGTATTCTCTTTGAGACTGAACATACTTGATGGACCAGTTTCCTCATAGAAATTAGACAGAAGCTGCACAACTGTCTACCAATTTTGAATAGTCATGACTGGTACCATTTTGAATGGGGACAATCTAGACATCAAGCTGATTAGACTACCCTGCATTTAAGATTCCTCATAATAATAATTTACAGTGCAAGGATTTTATGATCTAAAGTAAAAGTATGAAATGTTTTGTGATTTTGTGGTTTTGATGTCTGAAATGTAGAACATCTAATCTCCTTGCCTACCTAAACAGCTATATGTTTCCTTCCAGCTAAATCCAAACTGATGCAGAATCTAGGCAATCCATCTTATGCCATTCATTTAAATGCTCATCTAAAGGTAGGCATACACTAATGCCTTGAATTATCAAACTCCTGAAGGCTACATTCCACAATTGACCACTATGGAATGCATAGCTATAATAATCTATAGTATTTTTTAATGAAATTTGTGTACCTGAAGAAAAATCCATTGAAGAAACTGATATTAGAATGAGTCTAACATACAGTATACAACTTTTAAAGAGTGCTGAAAGAATACAACTTAAAGAGTGACATTTCTAAATATGTAAACAAAAAAACTATCTAAAACCAAATTTTTTGTTTGTTTCCAAATAGAGGAAAGCTGCTGGAAATGAGAAAAAACAGCAAAGAAAATGCTTATAAAAATCAAGGGAAAGCAATACCTCATTCTGATTAGCAGTGAGTTTTTACTCTTTCTGAAGAGATTATGTATTGCAACAGGATACTTGCTTTAGTAGAGCTTACTACTATTTAGCAAAGAATAGTCCTTAAAAAATGAAAATAATGTATAAAATATGAGATTAATTTGCAGTTATTGGTTTGGGGGACGGAAGAGAGAGTAATGTGAAGGTACCATAAACCATGTTTCATGGTGCAGGTCAAACAGATTGTTATTAAGTAAATGGTTATTTATCACAAAACAAGAGTTCACCTGACTCTTGCATAGTTGAAGAGCTAGTGTGTCACTATGCATGGAACTAGCCATGCAGCTAAAGCCACTTAATAGGGTGTCAGAAGCTTAGTCTCAGATCTTTAGGGAAAAGTACTCTGTTCCTCTGTATAAACATGAGTCGCTGTCCTATTATTGCTGCTGTTTCCTCATAGCGCTTTATCCTAATCCGCATTAACCCAGTATATATCTATGATGTGAGAATAACGTAGCAGTATTGTAATTAGCTATAGTAATTAAAATTCAGCATTTCACAGAAATGGTTGACCGTTTTTTGCATACTGTACATTTTATTGTCTGCTTGTTATTTCAGCCAGCTATGTGACACACACTAAATTTTCCTGCAAAAGCATTTTCTCTTTGCAGGTTGAAAGACAGAAGGTTTTAAAAAAGACTGTCAGTGTTGAAGGCTCAGTAGATGTAGGGAACAGCTAATTGCATAATATGGTGCTGCAAAGCTAGTTAATTTTCTTAATGAATGCCATAAAGTAGTTTTCAAAAAGGATCAAAACAGGAGATCACGCTGAGTGACCCTTATTTGGAAATCACTTCTGAAGCAAACAGGAAATATATGTACAGACCTGGTATCTGATTCTTCAAACACTGGCATACATCCCCAGATTTCTGCAATTCAGAATTTCCACTTGGAGAGAAAGAGAAGTTGCACTGATGGGAGAAGTTATAGCTGGGTTACCCTGTGTGAAGTGTGGTTACAGCGGAGTGGTGCACCCTCCCCATGGCAGTCTTGAGGCACCTGTGGAAGGATGAATATTTGCACTCTAATACTTCCATTACTTACAGCCCTGGGGGGATGAAATGGGGTCCTGGACTGTGGGTGGGTCAAGGGGAGACATTGAAGGGGCTGGACAGGGAAAGTCATGCCCATTACTGTCCTCGGGGACCTGACAACATACATCCTGAGCCTCCACCTCTTTCATTAGCTCTGTTCAAAGAAAAGCACAAGTCTGCCATTTTCACCAGAGTGATAATTTAAAGAACAAATAGCAAGAGGGAGTTTCAGATGCTGAGTTCCTGTTTAACAGTTAAGTGCCTAACTTACCTTGTTCAATGCTTGGGGAACTTGGCTACCTAAATCTGTGTATAATCTCTGGAACCAGAGAGGAAGCTTTAAGATATTTGTAATTCAAATACAACAATGTCCCTTTTGAATCTGGTCATTTTGGCAAAAGGACATAAATCTTTTAGTTTTTATAGAAATGCTTCTGCAGTCTGTATACTTAATTACTGGCCTTGGGATCTGATATACAGGCATCTATATATTTTAGGGGGTAAGAGAGTAGTTAGAAATCTAATCTAATGCAGAGGAACCATTTACTCAATAGCATATTTAAATATGTTATTTTCATTCTCAGGAGAAGAATTTCTTATTTAGTTGTACCCCACACATATCCTTTCATAACAGTTATTGACAATATATGTTCATGAAATACAAGATATCCCTATTGTATTTGTATTAAAAATCATCTACAAGTAAACTGACACAGAGTTGAAAATACTCTAATGGAGTATTATTATATCTATTATGTTAAAATACTTGGATTTTCTGTTTAAGTTAAACATTAACCTATAAATTATGCAACAAATAAAACACAGCAAAATTATAAACAATACAGCTCATAGTAGTTGAATCCTTAGTCTTCATAAAGACAAATTCACCATGTTCCCTAAACTGTTCTTTAGTCTCTTATATGCAATCCTTCCATGTATACATCTTTTCTTCCCTCTTGGTTACTGCCATTTTCAAATCAAAACCCTTGGCAGTAAGGTCTCTATTTTCAGACACAGCTTTTCAGGATTTTTTTCTCCATTGACCTCACCATTTGCTCAGACATTTATTGCATCAGAATTGTGACACATGAATGTTTCATGTTCTTATGCCATTCTCACTGCAGTTCAGTATTCTTCAGTAGTTAATTATGGTAACCTGAGTTATTCCTCGAGTTTTTGAACTGTTATTTATGAGTGTTAACTATTAGTATAACTAAAATGTAAAAAAATAAACAAAGGTACATTTGAAGCTATTTAAATGATACTATTATGTGAGAGCATGGAATACTCCAGGTAATGGATAATATGGAAATTTCAAAGCCATGTGTGCTAGAATGGGTAGCACATTGCAAAATACTGGAGTATTAGCAGCTGGAGTATTGGGGAAGTGGGAGAAGGGTTATATGATCAAGTTTCAATTGACTATATCTCAAGGAGTTCACAACAAAATGTCACAAAAGCTACAGAATTCAGCTGTGGGGAATTTTATGAAATTGTATTAGACTTCAAGTGGGTACTGAAGACCCTTTTTCATTCGTATTTCCCATTTTTGTGTTTTGGTTGAATATTTGTGGATGTGGTCCAGTATAGAAAAAAGAAAAGGAGCTGAAAATTAAACTGTGCTATGTAAAGCTCCATTGGTTGTGTAATGGTTCTTGAGAGGTCTTAAGAGTTGACATCTCCAGAAGGACTTATTCTATAGTAAGGTTTCACAAATTCAGTCATGAAACTAATGTCCGATCAATGTATTTTTTAAAATATTGTCTACAGAGAGCAAAAATTTTTCCTCTGAGATTCGACTAAATGCCCAAAATCTCAGCTGTTTTCAGATACAAAACTACTATAGCCTCATATAGGTTCTGATTTTATTTTTGAAAAGCTCACAAATCTTTAAAAGTAAGTTGTTCTTATCAAAATAAGATTTCTACAGAGGGGAACAAAAATCTATGCTTTTGGTTTCTCAATGTTTAACAGATACTGAGGGTAGCGGAGTGCTTAGGGGCAGAGAAGAGAGTCACATGGCAGAAATAGAATAATTTAGTTATTTCTTATACTTTTCCCATTCCATATAAAACCTATAGGTATTAGGTTAGGTCCTTCTTTAAAAATGTCTTGATTCAAGCATGTCTCATCTTTGGTTGAAAACATCATTTTAAATTCTTAACAATAGAATTTGTTAAAGAAATCAGTTGTTTAATTATAGTGCTTGCATCTCGAATTATTGGTTTCTGTCCAGATTGCCTTATTTGCCTGAAAAGTTTTACCCTCCCTTCCTATCCCTTATTGCATCTAATGCAGTTTGTCACTGGGAATACTTTGTAGAGAGCCTGCAGAAACAACATTTCCTCCCATTACCCAGATGGGTTATTCAATAAGTATAGCACAAGTGACCTTGTCACTCCCATATTTTCAAATGCTCTTTTCATCTGAGCACTAATCAAAAGACTCTCTATTCTTCAAAAATATAATAAAGATATCTTTATCTTAGATTCTGAGCACAACCCAGACAATAATAAGAGAACTGTATTTTGATTATTTATTCCAGAATCCAATTTCAGAATTCGAACTAGTGCCTATCTAAGACCAATAAGTTTCAGTGAAGTGCTGCAGCAGGAATTAGATTTAACAATATTTCAATACAAGCGCTTCCATCTAGTAGTGACAAATGATTATGTCTCTTAGATAAATTCTCTTAAAATAAATAGTGAAAAAAAAAAGACGCAAATTCATAGTGAAGTTTGAACAATTTTTATCCTAGACAAAAATGGAAAATTTTAAACTGGTAAATTATGTACTTTGAAGTAAACATCAGAGAGCTATTAAGCAAGCCAAATAAATTTTCTAAGGGAATTTAAATATCTATACCATATGTATATGATATTACTGCTATATTTTATTTTGATTAGAATAGCATTCAAAGGAAGCTTAAGTGTGAAAATGTCTTTTTACTAGATGCTCAACAAACCTATAGCAGAAAATTACCCCTAAATTTTGGTTCTGTTCTTCTAGTAGCATGGATAAGATCCTGTCAGTGCTTTTGTTTGAAAAACTTAGATGGGGTTCTCCAAAGAATGTAGTGATGACTAAATATACACATCTATATTGGAGCAATCTGTATAGACTCCCTTTACACTCTACAGAGAAAAGATGTTTTCTACTATGTGATTCATCTCAGTCTACAGTTAGCATCTAAAATAGGTCCATTCAAATCTGCCCTGAATATGTCTGTTTTTCTTCATTGACTATAAAATGAACTCAGGCTGAGTATTTCAAAAGCATATGCATACCTTTTAGGCAGTTAAGTGAAATGAATCCCATATCTTGAATCAGATTTAAGGTAATTAGGCAGACGATGTCTCTGGTACATCAGTTGTGCTTAATCTTGCTGCAGTAGTCTAAAGTGTTGCCCTCCTGTCTGTTTCAGGATTTTGTCTTTACGATGTAATCTGCAGAAAGGAATGTTTCCTCATCCTCCAGCGGCTCTGTCAATGCTGCAGGAATAGTCTCCCTGTTGCAAATTCCACAGTTTCAAACCACCCTGGTCCCTTGACTTGCAACTGTGCAAGTAAAGGTCTGCTGAAGATTAATATTGATAATCTGTTATGGATATGGAGACAGTGATTTCCGCTTGACAATGCTATGGGACTGCTGGATGTGAACTGAATCCCTGGGGAGCCTGCAGAACTGCTCGGAGAACATGTCACATGAAGAGATGAGTTTGTGTCAAGACAAACAAGCTCTTATAAAGATTATTTTTCTGGGACTCAGTGTTACCTTAAAGCAGCATTCAAAGTCATGCCCTGCTAGCTGGTAAAATAAAATTCACAGGAGAGGATTCATCTGACCAGATGTGCATATATGTTATCCAGAGATCTACTCTATGTAAATTGCACTAGGCCCTCTCTGTAGCCTATGGAGAAAGCCAGGCATTCCTAGTGTGTGATTTATTTGACCTATACAAGAAGTGTCCTTTAAAGTGCAATGAATCTTCTTACAGAAGTGCTTTGTTCTAGCTACAGAGTGCAGAAGCAGTTTAGATAACCACCTCAAATATAAACAATCAGATTAGAGACCTTTACATTTCAACAGACGAAACCTGCACATTATTTTGTATTCAGTTCTGTGCACTGAATTCCATTTAGCTGAGCACAAAACTTTAAAGTCTTGAAGATTTTAAATTCTGCTCAGAAAAATTATTACATGGATTTTAAAGTATGAATAAAAAGTAAAGAATGTCATGTAATAAAAGTACATTGGGGATTACACAAGGCAGGACAGTAGGGTCTAGACTGGTACTAGATAAGGAGGGAAAAGGAAGCATGAAAGAATGTGGTATTTAAGAATGAGTTACTCTACACTGTGTTCCATCAAATATGTTTATACCTGACAGGAAAAGCATGGCATCACAGGTGTAATATTTTAATACAGGTTTGTGTGTGATGCTATACAGTGCTGAAACAGTTCATTATGAAAACATGAACAACTGCTGTACTTTGAAGATCATTTTGTTGACAAGCAAATCATTTTAGTAGTCTAAGCTTTTCTTTAGGAATTACAAAAGCATAATGAGAGCTGCTAAACACATTACAGATGAGACAACTTGCCTGCAAAAAGACTTGCAATCATCCTTAATTTGACAGGGCGGTATTGGAAACAAGAAAGGCCAAAAGACACTTGGGTGATAATTTAGGTGTGCAGGCAAAGTGCAAAACCAGATAATCTTTAATTCATCTGTGATGATTCTCAACAGTATAGTTAAGTGAACTCCTACTTGGTATTGATTTTAAGACATGCATGATTTCTCTAAGGACAAAGAAACTTTGTAACATGATTTAAAGTTTGTAGGGGTAAAGTCAACCTTCTAATTCTAAATCTTCTATGTGTGTGTACCTAAATGAAGCATCATATTCATATTCCAGGAACTTTATTTGACATGTATTCATTGCACATATCACTAGTTGATCCAAGGAGCCTTGCAACTCCAAAAGATTCACAGACAAAAGGATAGATCCAGTACATAGTTTAAGCAACGTAATATTAATTGTCTAATGACTGTGACTTGAGCATCTGGTTTCACGCATTAGGTGCATACCCATGCTCCAAGCAATGTGTATGGAGAGTTACATTCTTCAGAATGAAATTCACAATAAACAATAGTTGACAACTGTAGAGGTAACCAGGCTTTACAGGAGATGTTGAGTACAGATATCTTGATTCTCATCCTTTAACTAGTTCTTGGATGTCTAGCTAAGTGCCAGGAGATGCTACTTCATTCTATTGATGTAGTTGAAAGCAGATAGTGGGGGTTAAATTATTTCCTTAAAATGAAGACATAAAGGGTAATCCTTGCATTTTAAATGCATCTGTTTCATATAGCCCATCTTCTCAATTCTGATCTCACCACATGGACATTTTTTGCACGGAAGTTCACAATTCTCAATTCAATCTGTAGGATTTGTGGGTAAAAGCAGACTGAGATGGTAGAATAAAAGGTGATCAGAACTTGTAGTTTTCTCCTTTGTATGCAGTTCCATACTGGAGAAAATTATTAATTCACTGGGCAAAGACAAAGAATATAAATCTTTAACCTTGTGATTAAGACCTAATGTGGGATTCCAGACTTAATTTTTTCTTCAATCATTTTTGGTACATTGTGCATCTAACAACTACTGCATCAGGTGCTCCAGCGAACCTCTGAGGTAATCATCCAAATCAAAAATCCTAGTGTAAATCAAATTTCCTTATGCAAAATAGAACACTTTTCACAGGAGAGCTGGACAAACCCATAACAAATGAATAACATTTTCTTTTATAACATATTAACTGTTCCTGTAAATATGTGAGAAGCAGCAGATATCATATATCTTAACTTTCACAAGACTTTGACATTTCAGTATGGGTCAGTAAGCTAGGAAAATATTATCTAGATGAAATAACCATATATTGGGTGCAAAATGTGTAAGTATAGAGTGAAGGAACAAGTCAGGAGGAACCTTGATTTTTCTTCTACCCTCTAAACAAAATTCTTATTTAAACTATGCTTTTACTGATGGCTCTGTCTGTTGCATTTATCTCTTAGTCATACTCTGTAAGTTCTTCGGAAAGTCTAACAGTAGCATTGAAGGAACAGATGAGAACAGCCCGATATGTGTAAGGTTCAGGAAAAACAGGGCTTTTGCCAGTGTAGAATCTGGGAACGAAATAGCAGTTAAATCAATGTAATGTAAAATTTCAATGTTGGCATTATAAGTTTAGTTTTAATTTGTTTGAATGAATCTAAACAGTATATACATTAGTTAGTGTGCTATAAACTCCAAGAATGATCTGCCCTCTCATAACTACCAAAGACATTTATATAACTGAACAAGCATGTAACTCTTTTTCTAACTTTAGATTACACTCAATGCTATAGGATTTAAAGCTTTCTGGTCTTGCAATATGATAATATGGCAATATGGCTAACATCTCTGTCATATTTAGCCTCTCAGTCCACATGTGCAGGTTGGGCTTTTACAATGGATTTTTGTTATTGTTGTATATTTTTATATATGTTAGACAAAGTTTATGAAATACCTCTTGTACTTAGAAAAGCAAAGAAGTATCTTGAAGAAATGCAATTTTTAATTGTGGACAGATTTTGCAAATAGTCTGTCTTCCATATTTTTAATTATTTGAAAGCTTCTGTCATGCCAGAGGATGACAACATCAGCCCCAGTCTTTACTTCAAAACCACAGAAAATCTTTGATTGTGCTGATCCCCAAACATGGAAGTCAGTGAAGAAGAAACTGAGACAGAATTTGTCTAAAAATTCTGGTCCATGCAGTAATCTGACAGCAGGTTTGAGGGATCTGTTTTCTCCCATATTGTTGAAGAAATGCTCTGCTGCACTCCAGCCCAGCTAGAGTCTTTCAAAGCATTGTGCATAGTAAACAACATTAAATATAATTGAGAGTTTGTTATTTAAGAACTACTCTGAAAAAACATTGACAGGACTAAAACAACAATAAGTGCTATGGAGTTGGTTTTATTGTTTTGTCCTAGTGCAAATCCAGATTAAATTCTGGCTGGAATATTACCTTTAATTATATAGATATGTAATGGTAACTCTAGCTTAATACTTCGTATGCTTTTAAGAAACTAAAAGCTTGCTTCTGGGTGGTAGTTGCCTACAGCCAAAATATCCAAGGCAGGTGTCTTCTATTTCATCTGGACTGCTGAGTACTCAAAAGAAAATTGTATTCTGTTCTGGGCAGGAGTGATCCTAGTTATTCATGACTCTCTTCTAATAATCAGAAGATCTTCGAGTTAGACTTGCATCTTTTAGGCTGTGAATCTTGCAAGTGTTCAATACGTCTTGATTTATGAATGTTCTGAGCTCTGGAAATGCAAGTGAGTTGTTGCTTACTGGATATAAATAGAATGGATCCACGATCTTCAAGAAGATAATAATTCCCATCACATTCAGCCCTCAGTTCTGTTGCAGACTGTAGGCAGTCAGGATTGATGAAGCAATATACACCTCTCTGTATCTCTCTGGGGTTGAATTTGGCTGCTCTAATGGAAGGGAAGAGGTAGTCTTTTAGCCTGCAGAACACTTTCAATATGAACTTTGAGGAATTCATTATAAATCATATTGTCCTTATTAGCTTTCAGTTTTTTTCTAACAGTACTTGAGCTTTCACCTCTCCCTGTTTATCCTCCCTACAGTGTCATAACAGCACATGCTACTGTGTATGTTATCAACAAAATGGGTTAACGGAGGCAAAATATGTAAATCGAGGAGGCTAGTGCATAATTATAATGATCGATTGGATTGTCAGCTCTTCATCCAGTAAGTCAAATATCTGAATCTGAGACTGAATTTTGATGGAACTGGAGTATTGGCTTGTGAACAGTCCTTCAGATGTCATTTGACAAAACCACTAGAAACTGACGGAGCCATGACTTTGGAGTTAGCTCAGATATATTCTTTCTTAACAGCTCTGGGTTTTGTTATTGGCTCAACAATAGACCATCCAAGAAAGTCTATGGCTTTAATGCCCTTAATTTTGAAATCTGGGATCAGGATCAGCCCACTGGGTTAACCATAAATGAAGTCTAGAAATGCTAATGAGGTAAAGGAAGAGATGGCTTTGGTGTTTTTCTTCTCATTTCCTTGCCACTTTTAGATTCTCTTTAGGAAAAAAGGAAAAAAATCTGTAATATTTCCACAAAAGTTTATAGCCATCAAGCTGTATATGCAGTTATATTGAATGCAGAATAATGAAAGATATGCAATCTAAATTTAAATAACTTTTGTTCTCATTACTACACTGCAGTAGATAAAAAGTCAGTAACAATAACAAACAAAAAACTGAGCTTTCACAAAGATTTTGTCCAATGCCCATTGAAAAGCCATTCAGACATGCTAACTGTAAACAATTGTATATTTAGTTCATTTTTTTCATTTAAAGAGACAATGTTGCCAATCCCATTTTGCACTTGTACACATTTCCTAGTTATTAAAAAAGAATATATATATGCAAATTATATTCTTCCCAGTTGGCAGGATACAATGCATAATGTATTATCAACTTAACATTCAATTAATACCATCATTTACAACCCACTGGAAATAAACAATGCTAAGAAGTTATTATGTGCTGAAGTAACGATGAACTGCTTGAGGTGTAACTGAAAATGAAAAAATGTGTTAAAAAATACTAACTAGCATTCTGTAAATAAGCATTGTGTAGAATACAATTGCTTTGAAATGGAAAGTAGTCACCTAGTCCAAACATTATAGGATTTGGTGAACACTACTATTCCAGAATGTACTGCAAGTTGGTGCCCAAGACCAGATCCTTCTTCCAGTATAGCATTATGCTATCTTTACTGAAGACACTTCAAAAGCAGGTCAATCTCTAAGTGGAAGAATCTTGTTATTGGCTCAATGATAGACCATCCAAGAATGTTTATGGCTTTAATGTCCTTGATTTTTGGAGTCTGGGATCAAGTTCAGCCCACTGACTTAACCATAAATGATATCTAGAAATCCTAATGGGGCAAAGAAAGAGATGACCTTGATGTTTTTCTTCTTGTGTCCTTGCCATTAGTACAGGTTTTTTATAATTTATCAGAATGTTACCAGAATTAGCCATTATTATGGATCAATACCTCAAATAATCTTACTAATTTTGCAGTGGTATTATAGACTTTACAGGTTTGTAAGGATATATTGGAAATGTATTTATCAGCTTGTTTTTACAATTACATCATTGTGTTTATAATTCATATGCCTTTTTAAAAATTTCACTTTCAAACAACTTTTGTGCTAATAATACTGTAGACTCCAAGCAACTCTAATCCATGAATTAATATGCTTGGAAAAAAAGAGAAAAGGAGTGGATCAACAGCCAAGAAAGTACAAGTAATTGTTCAAAAGAACAAGCAAACTTAAGGTGCTAGCTCAGCTTCAATCTTGATTGCACAAGATAGAACCTATTGAGCAGGGTCCAGCCTTGGTTTAGCTATATAACTATGTAAGAGCTGAGCTATGTAACTACTTAAGTCAAGTCAGGAACATAAATAGTTTCAATTAAAGCTCCTATAAATCATTACAAAGAAGGATAAAGAGAAAACATAGATCCATCACTTAATGAGAAAGGTGAACTAATGATTCATGATATAGGGACGACAAGCAATTGTGATTGTTAGCTAACATGGTTGGGCATGAAAGAACAACAAAATAATACAGACACAGGTCCAAAAAGGAAACTAATAAATTGAAGAATGATTAATTAATATAAACATTCTAAGTCAGTATGGCTAGTTTAAATTCACCTTAAAGATCTGGAAGAATTACCTCAAATAATTTAAACTACCAGTGATTTCCAAAAATGCAGGGAGGATGCACAAGGTCATACAATATAGGACAATTTTAAGGAAAAACAGGCAGGTGTGCCAAGAAAGTGTAAATTAGAAGGTTATTTTCAGTACGAGGAAAGATACTGGAACTTATTCTTAAATAATTAATTTATAAGAATTACATAAGAAAAATATAAAATGGATGTGTAGAGAATAAATTGTATCATACCAATCTAATTTCTCTAGCTTACAGGGTTGCTAGCCTCGTGGATGAGAAGGAAACATTAAATGTGATATGTCTTGACACAGCTTTTGAGACAAGCTAGTCTTGTTCTCAAGAGCAAACTAAGAAGCCATGATCCAGATAGAATTGGAAATAAATTAAAAACTTTATAAAGATTTTTTTTTATTACATCTTCTTTAGATTATCATCATCTCCATGACCTTCTGTATAATGCAGGACATAAAGCTACACCAGTGATTCCAGTAGGATGCCTACTTTGCTACTGAAATTTATTTTAACTTAATATTTGAATTCTTCAGATATAGTAATGCCACCAGCAGATTGATTTCATACATTTAACCAATGCTGTACACTGCTTTCATTCTGTTCACTAATGTACTTCCATCAAGACTACCTCTAACCTTATATGGACTTCTGAGCAACTTGAAGTGCATCCTATCTATCTAATGAAGAAGTATAAGATAATCCTACATCATACATGGATCTAAAGCTCAGGACAGAGAACAAGTTGTCTCAAACTAGGTTCAAAATACCATCCCAACCAGTTCTCCTGAAATAAGAGCATTACCCTTAAAAGTGTTTCTCAGCTTTCTAGTGTGAAATGTACTGTAAGTTTGCTTTGTTTATTCTCCATCTCTGCAATGTTCTTTAAATAGCCTGGGCCAGGAGGAATTCCCTGTAGGAGGAGGAGCAATCTAAGAGACTGACTGAGAAAAAAATTTAGATACATCAGGGTGAGGCAGACGAATCTACAGCCATGTTACAATAGCAGAGTTTGAGACACTGGTAAGAACTGGGCAGAGTTCATTGCAAATCAAAAAGTTNTAGTCATTTTGAATTTTCAATCAAGATATACCTAGGAAAAAGAATGGGAATACATGGCACATTTCGTCCACTGACATCCCATATTCTCCCAACTGTTTGAAGTCAGGTGACCTAACCTGTATTTTGTGTATATTTGTGTATTTAGCAACCATCATTGGATCTCTCTTCCATGTTCTTATCAAGTGACTTTCTAAATCCTTATTTTAAAATGTTAATAAAAAATGTTATTTAAAATTATTCTAGTTTATATTTAATAAAATCTAGTTTTTATGAGCTCAGAGGCTTTTTAGTTTTCTTTTTGGTTGCATAAATTTCACCATCACAAATTATCCTGACATTTTCATGTTCCTGCAAAGGAAATATGGGCAGAGACAGTTAAGTATCAAGTAAGATAAGTAAACACTCATAATGGTGACAAGTGGAAATTCATGGCTATTACAGATGAAGATGGGGTCATCTAAACTATCTAAATCATCTTTTCATTACCAGGAAAAATGGTTCCTGGTATTATATTTTCTATTCTTATGTGTGAGTTTATTCTAGAGAACATAATATTTCATTTTTCTACCACATCCTCTCACTTTTTCCTTGTTGCAACAGACTTCATAACAAGTTGTTGATTCCTGGTCCAAAATTGTATAATTTTAATCATTGCTACATTTCTTGTTTACTTCTCTTAATCTCTGAGAACTCCAAATCTATTAAAAAAATAACCTGGAGTACATCAGAGATAGCACTTTTCCATTTACTTTCCCATAGGCTAAGACTGGAGAAAAAGAGCAAGAGAAAACGGAATTTAAGTATCCCAAATTTTTTACATTGTGGTTTATTTTCATTTACTTTGTTTTCTGCATAGAAATAAAAGATACATGAAATTGGATGACTAAAAGAATACAGTTATGTGGTGGGAAACTGAACACTATCTTCTGAATTTGCTTCATTTTTGTGACAAATTATTACTGCACAGTAACATCTGTTTCTTGGCTCTAAATATAATAAAGATAATCTTGCTCAATATTGGTAAAAAGAAAATTATATCAAGATGAATTAAAATCAGGTGCATGCCCACTGAAGGACATTTTGGAAGTTGACTGTTTTGTTGAACTTTTTTCTTTCTTAGTTTTGTTTGCTTGTTTGTTTGTTTTTTTGTTTGTTTGTTTTTCCTTTTTCCCTTGGATGAGCTCAGAGAGTAAGAGTAATTCTATGTTGGATGGAATGACATGCAGTTCAGCCCTGTCATCTACTATGAACATAATGCTGCCAGAGGAGGAAATGTGGTATTCAGATCAAATCTGGATGTATAGAAAGTAGATAAAGGTCTTTCTCCTGCCTGATGGAGTTTGGGATTAAGAAGACAATTCTCTTATGGAAGTTCAGTCATGATGAAACAGATGTGGTTCCAGCAAGCTTGAGGAAGCCATCCATAATAAACTGAAATAGGTAACAATTTTTTTCTGTTAAAAAAAGAAGGGGCCATAGGGCGGCTCTGGGACCATAAATTGGATGACAGCGAGTAAAATGCTGCTGCAATGGTAGCATAGTATATACACTAGAATGCATATACAAGTAGGCCATTTTCATAACATAGAAATAAATATACTGATTGAATTAGTATCATAAGCTCCTATTTTAGGCACTGCACTAGGGTAGAGTCCAGGAAAAGCAGTAAGAATAACAGACTTTTGGAAAAATGACTTACAGGGAAAGAGTGAAGTGTTGTTTATTCTTCTGAAACAAAGTCTGACTGGGGTACAGTCACAGAAAAGGTAGCTACAAATTTAAGAAACTAACCTGTTTTCATGTCCATTGGTAACAGAAGGAAAAAAAAAAAAAAACCTTCTTACAATAAAACTGGTATTTTCCATTATTTGAGGCTTTTGAGAACTTTTAGGAACAGGTTAGACAAGTATCTGTCAAGAATCATGTAACCATGGTCAATCCTACTGGAAAAATAAAGGATGGGCTAGCTGATCTTTTGAAGTATTCTGTTCCTTCCAGACATATTTTAATGTGTTTAACATCTTTGTCGACAACACTGACAGTGGGATTGAGTGTACCCTCAGCAAGTTTGCAGATAACACCAAGCTGTGTGGTGCTATCGACACACCAGAAGGAATGGATGCCATCCAGAAGAACCTTGACAGGCTTGAGAGGTGGGCCCATGTGAACCACATGAAGTTCAACAAGGCCAAGTATAAGGCCCTGTACGTGGGTCAGGGCAATCCGAAGCACAACTACAGGGTAGCAGTGAATGGATTGAGAGCAGCCCTGAGGAGAAGGACTTGGGGATGTTGGTTGATGAAAAGCTCAGCATGACCCAGCAATGTGCACTTGCAGCCCTGGAAGCCAACTGTGTCCTGGGCTGCATCAAAAGAAGCGTGACCAGCAGGCCAAGGTAGGTGATTCTGCCCCTCTGCTCTGCTCTTGTGAGTCCCCACCTGGAGTACTGTGTCCTCAGTACAAGAGAGACATGGAGCTGTTGGAGAGAGTCAGGAGAAGGCAGGTACTTGAGGACATGGTTTAGTGGTTATGGGATGGCAAGGTTAGGTTAGTGGTTGGACTTGATGATCTTAAAGGTCTTTTCCAACCGAGAT
>VXBL01009962.1:474539-495712 GCA_013400195.1 Aramus guarauna
ATCTTCCAACCCAAACCATTCTATGATTCTATGATCATATGATATTTGTCCATGATTTCTAAGGATATATCTGCCTCTTAAATCACAACTTTTACCTGCTTTTTGGTTCCAACATTGGTTATCTAGGCCTTCTGTTTTACACAGAAAAGGTATTTTCATCTGCTATAGTAACTGAGTCAATAAAAACAAAATGGTCTTTCTATATATTCCTGAAAGTCGAATAAAGGAGTGCCAACATATTTGTATGTGCACTGTACTATAAAATCTTAACAAATTCACTTGTCTTAAGGTATAAGTTTCACAGCTAGGATTTTTTCATCTGAGAAAGGTCCAACAAAACTGACTTCCCTAATTCTTCACTTATTTATTATCACATATGTGACCCAAATAACATAATTATTTTCCTCTCAAATTACCTTATAGAGATATTTTCCTGAAAGTAGAGAATAAATTTCACTAACTGGGAACAGATTCTTCAATATAAATCACAGTATGTCTTCTTGAAAAGACAGCCCTATGAAAATGTAGTCTTACTACTCTTTATCTAAAAGGGAGACTTATTTCTTTACTTTTGAGGCATGTTCCATTTAATATAGATGAGTTAGGAATAATATTTCCATGCAGTTCATTACTGACTTTTGTAGCCAGAGCTCTGCATTTTGTGAACACATCATAAATTCCCTTTGCCCTATTTTATCAGTAATTCTAGTCCCATGTTTTATGCTAATTTGATAGGACTTAAGACACTTTCACTGAAATTATATTCATACGCCATCAAAAAGACCAGGTGGCCTTCTAATTGTCTCTTTATTCCTCTAAAGGGAGGATCTTTTCTGAAAAGTTATGCATATACCCAGGCAATGTGAAAAAAATCTAATGCAACAAGATACTTCATTGGTACATTTTAAGTAGCCAGTCTATGATTCTATTTGTTTTAAAAATATTTACATTTAAAAATTTGATCTTTTGACCACAGTCCTTTATATTTTCTTTATACTCTGAATGTAATTCCATTCTGTTTTAATCTTATCAATACTTGGGCATGATGAGTTTGTTGAGACCATCTGTTTAATCTTTTGCTAAAATTATTCTAATTTCATTGGCAGTTTCTTTGAACAACAGTGCCTAATATGAGTGTGTGGTGGACTCAACAACAAAAATTATCCAAATGATGTAGTTTTGATTTTTAATCTGATTTGAACTCTTTATTCTTTGGGTTAGTATCCTAAATTGCACAAAGGTTAAGTAAGATATCATGTATTGCTAAAAATTAACTTAAAATAACCTCAATCTTGTTCATGAAAAATTGTTGACAGACAAGTCAAAGCATTTCTTAAAGGTAATATGTAAGCAGAACTGTTCAGGTTCTTTTCAATCATCCTTCATGACATGTAGTTAACATGCATGCACTTGCACACCAAAAAAAAAAAAAAAAAAAATCTATGTCATCTTCTCAAGAAAGATGTTTTGCTGCACTGTTTACCTTTCATTTTTGAAAGGCTGGGTAGCAAATTCTTCCTGACCAGTGTCCTACTCCTTTTTTACAGCAATGTGGCCTGCTCCTTATTGTACTGCCAAGTGTATTTTAAATTTGGATTGAAATACTAGCTGAAACTAGTGTAGAGGTTTCAGAATTCCTCAACAATGAAACACATGAGCAGTATTCATGGCTTCCCTTGCAGGATAACTAACTGGATTGAAACAAAAAAGGGTCAGACCAACACAAGAAGAGAACAGCAGATCTGATCCACAGATAAAAGGAACAAGTTTGAATGAAAGGAACAGTGTCATTACAGACATGACAACACATACTATTCAGCTGTTTTGCTGCTGTGAGGTTTTAGCATAGTCAGCATAGTTAAGCCACAACATCCCTAAACTGATACAGGATACATGGAGGAAACAATTTTCTTCTCTGTCCTTCTTCTCTATCAATTTTTCATTACATTATTTAATTTTAAATTTAACTTAAAAAAAAAAAATCTTTACAAAGGAGACACAATGATGTAAGTATTTTCCTAGTGTCACGCAGATGCATACCTAATACAAGATTTTCTCTGCAGAGAGGATTTCTTCTCAAATCCTGGAAGTTTTGCCTCTGCAGCCTCCTTATTATGGAAGACTAATGAGTATCATCACTCATAATAATACAAACTTTATATAAAATGATGGCTATAATTTTCATCAGAATTCCAAAAGCAAAACAGAGTTCTTGTATTCTAGAAATTACAAAGAAATACAAATTATTTTTATTGTTTAAAAAAGAGAAAAAGAAAGAAAAGGGAATACAAAGTAAGTCTGAGAAGGGTGAGAGGGTGGGAAAAAGAAAGGAAAGAAGGAAGGAGGGAAAAGATTATTCAGCTTCCATTCATCTTAATAGATAACTTATTATTTCCCATCACATTCTACAATTTTTGTAGTACTAGTATCTAAAATAAGAGGAAAACAGATTTGATTATTCCATATAACAAATACGAGAATGACATGTAGCAACATATTCATTATACAAAAAACCAAGAATTCATCACATTGTTTAAAAAAAGAATTAACCGTTTCCTTAAACTGTCATAATTAAAAAAGCACTTTGAGAACTTAATGTAATATGTGATATTCTAAATGCTATTGCAATAGCAATGAATTATACATGCAACGGTATTTCAGGTGTCTGCTTCCTACTGCTGTTACTTCTAATCCAGGTAGGAGCATTTGCATTACATAAGAACTACTTGTACTGTTAAGCTCTTGTGTTTTATATAAAAGGAAGATATTACTGAGTGGTAAAAGCATAGTACTGACCACCGAGAAAATGTACCGTACGCCACAATCTTCATCTTAGGGAAATTAGGCTCAATAGCTGCCCTTTCTTGAGATGACACATAAGAATATAATATATATTGTTTCATATATACTGTTTTAATATATTGTTCATATATACTGTTTCAAAACTTTTGAAACAGTAAAAGACCACCTGGACTAGCTATACTGCTTTTTATGTATATATCTTATTTAGTTCTAATTGCATTATTTATTGTAAAACTTTTACTTATTATATATACTCTGCCTTCTTGTCTATAAAGAGATCTCAATCTTTACACATGTATTACATTGTATAAGGCCATGTTGTGGCAGGAGCACCACCCCCTCCTCCCTGCTGGTCTAACAGCACAGCAAAGGGGGGCACAGTGGATAGTTTGGCGAAAAGTATGTGTACTGCTGGACATGTACATGGAGAACCCCCAGATACCTGAGCCTGCCAGAGACCACCTCAGCCAATACATCCATGTAGGAGACCCCGCAACCAATGGGAGCTGTATGTGACCATGACCAGTAGATGACCACAGTTCAGATAAAACCCAGGGTATAATTGGGGCCTCCACCAAAGACTCCCTTTGAGGGGTTCTCCTTGGAGCAGCAGGTCTGTGACCAGAAGCCCTCCCTTTGGTCAGGATGCTGTCCAAATTAACTTCCTGGGATTGAGTGTCCTCACCCTATAGGTGAGTGTTATGCACATTTCATGTCTTCATTCTAAGCTTAGATTCAGTCACACACACCGTAGTATTAGTTCACAACTGACTTCCTGAACCTGTGAATAAGTTGTGTCTGCTGAATTGTTTGTAATATAAAATCCCTGTTCAGTTTGACCATTCTACCTTTTTCCTGACCTCATTAAACTTTTGGTTTAGAACATATTTTGTAGGTCTTACACTTCTGTGACACATGTGAAGATGTTTGTCCTGGTTTCAACTGAGATAGAGTTAATTTTTTTTTCTAGTAGCCAGCATACTGCTGTGTTTTGGATTTAGTGTGAGAATAATGCTGTTAACACACAACAATTTGGTTTTAGTGTGATATTTAGTTACCAGCTGGGATTAAAACATGACAATGTTTAATGATGTATTTTAATCTACAAGTTAGTCACAAACTATCTGTTAGAGAAAAATATATGAGATAGCTTCTAAAAATACATATCTGGAGAAAGGCCACATTAGAAAAGAGCATTTTTTGTTCATGAGAACATCACATTAGCCAGATTCCATTGCAGTCTCCAATTTGTAGAGACCTGAAACAGATCATTAAGTTTGTGACTCTCAGAAAACCTGTCAGAGAAGACAACTCAATAGTATTTCTCTGTAAATAGGTAACAAATAGGATTTTGACTACTATTAACAACATGAGACTTAGGTAGAAGAGGTAAAGAGGCAGCCGAGTAAATTATTGATGCCTTGAAGCTACAAGTACAGAGTGCAACTGCCACTTCATGGCAAAGCTGGTTCATGTGGGACAGTAAGGAATGAAACTGCAGCTTCTTGGAATCAATGCAATGCAGTTTCTTGAATTTATATTCCAATGAAAGCTATGAAGGATTTATTTTTAAAGTAAAACTTAGAAATATGTAACAAAAAGGATAATTCCCAAAATAAATAAGACCAGTCTATACAACATAAATTAAAAACCGTTGTAAACTGCACAGGAGAGTAATTCTACTCTGTTTGGACAGAAGAGGGAGTGCATTTTCACAAAGTTGAAAGTACACCAAGTGCTGGAAAGGCACGCAACCTCTGCACCTTCACAAACCTGAAGCAGTGATGAATCAGCTACCCACCCCCTAACTGACATCAATCCTCCAGCCTTTCCTGATATGAAACAGATTGCAACTTGCACTAAAGCAATGATTGCTGACAAATTGCCAGGCTTCTTACTTGTTAAATATCTGTACTTAAACAGGTGTTGTCCTTCAGGTGGCATGAGAACAAATGGTACTACTGCAGTTATGTGAGCAGGGTCTGACGACAGCATTTCAATTATTTGAATGTGATTTGGAAAAAAAAAAAAAAACACAACAATGAAACAAAACAAAACAAAACCAAACCCCAACCCAAGCAAGTTTTAACCCAAGTTAAAACTTTCCTTATTGTTTCTAACCTTAACTAGTTCAGCTTCCTCTTCCAACCTTTTTTCAACAGATTAAACTATGTCTAAGACAGAAATGGAAGAATGGAACTGGCAAAATTTACCCGTCCCTGGTAATCTGGCAGATTTCCTGGATGCAGACACACTGGAGGTGAAGACAGCTCGGAAACTGTCTTATGCATTGCCATAGGAGAAACCACAAGAGTCACCTCTGCTGCAAATCCTCAGCATAAAATGAGAACCCTCCTTTACAGCTTCATAACGGATGCACCCAGCGAGATCAGGACTGAGGCCACATGCCAGACTGCCTGGTACACCAATGCGCTCTGCAGGCAGCACGAGAAGCTGGCAACTACGCAGTTCAAAGGAGCAAACACGTCTTCTTTACACTCATCTTAGCCTTTCTCCACCATTTTAAGTTCTTCAAGTTCACATGGGCTGCAGTTTATCTCTTTTTGCTCTACATAAAAAACTAGGTTTATATACAGATGCAAGTTGAATCTGACTGAATAATCTTTCTTATTGATTGAAAACTACTGCTTGTCCAAGATAGGGTGCAAACTTTGTTGCTTATTTGAGCCAAATATATTTTGACCTGTTTTTCCAACGTCCTTTGAACACATTCCTGTGTGTAGCATATTTTGGGTCCTATGCCACATTTCTCCCTAGATATTTTTTAGGAGAAAAAAATCTACTTTGAAAAAACAAAATTCCTCACTTTAAAAACTTTAGTTTGCTATCTAGTAAAACATAATGATTGGCAGAGTAATGATGGTATAATCCTATTGTCATTTACAAAGTAACTGTGCTTGCTAGTCCATTGTATAGCTTAGCTACTTTTGTATGTTTTTTAAACTGTCAGTGAGAGTAATTGGTAGACAGAGTGTTATCGAATGATAAGCTCTACATATTCTTGAAAATCCTATTAGAACCATGATAGATGACAGAGTCCTTGAGTTCTGTGTCTGCCTATTAGTCTATACTATTGACCCTTTCCTAGTTAGTTCTTTTCATACTTCAGGGAGAAAATCAATATTTATCATGTTCCACAAGAAATCTAATGTAAATGAGACTTTGGAAATGGTAGCTTTTTGTGCCTTATATATTTCTTAATATGTGAAAACTACAGCTAGAGAAAAGTTGTGTCCAGAGATTTAAAATTACTTGAATAAGTAACTTCAAGATAGTATGCTCTAGCCTGTGAGTTTATTACCATTAGAGCTATGTGAAGCTTAGTTAGTTGTCTTTGCAGATGCTCACACAGATGTTTTCTTTGATTTATAGTAAAGTCGATTCATGCACATCAAACTCCAGTTGAGTTTAAAGGCTGTTTGAAACCCAGTTCTCCAAGGGATAATGAGAACAAGTTGTTGTTTTCAGATTTAGTTTCATGAGTTTCTGGAAAGGACTATGTGGTAGAATAATCCAGTTCTTCAGGACAAAACTATTGCAGTATATGCTACCTTGGTTTCTCTAAAGAATTTGGTGTATTTCATCTCTGTGTGTCTAGAATTTATTCCATTCTCATTGCTTCCAGTAGCCACCAAGTGGCTAGAGAGGAAGAAAAATCTGTCTTGATCAATTACTTGATTCCAATTTTTGTTCATGTTTGTTTATTTTTCAGTCTTTGACAGAATGTAAATTAACAGCTAGAGTAAGTTATCAGGATGGAGAACAGTGTGCTCTTCTCTACTGATTTGTCTTGCTTTGGGTTAAGCTGATCACTACCATACCTATGGTTAGTAAGGAATTCTTTCCTAGGTCAAAATGGCAGTTGTTTTCTTTTGACTTGTTTGATGGTCTTTTCCCTATAGCCTACAAACTGATTTGCTTCCATTTCCTATTTGGAAATGTTACATCATTAAATCTCTTTTACTACAGGGACTTTGTGAGACAATTGTAACTTTGATGTCTTTGATCCCTTCTGTTCAGAAATCTGGTACTGGCACTGCACACTGTCTATAATTGAATCCTACCTCAGGTATTTCTTAATAAAAGTCAATGGATTTAGTCTTCTGCATTTTTTTAATAGGAATCACATTTTTAAAACCTCCAAATAGTCATTAATTTTTTTAACTGTAATAAATTGCCTACCTAGTATTGTATTTTGTAATCCCATATTCTTATTTTAAGCTTGGTTCATTATGCATGAAGTGAAATGATTGCCCTTTGTTTTGGCATTTAAAAGATAATATATGCAATTTTATGAATACACATTAATTTATCTGGGTTAAGAAAAAATAAGTTAGTTAAGAAAAAAATGAGACTAGAGAAAAGTTTTTGGATAACAGCAGGGATTATACCTATTCTGAAATACGATACTTGCAAATACCCTGAAGTCAGAGGCATATAGCTCAAGAAGACCACAAAATGAGATGGGAAATAGTAACAGTTTAGGAATATCAGTTGCCATGAATTTGAAAATCCCCTGTTCCGCAAAGAGTAGAGAAGACAACAGTCATTGCTAGGTGATAGACAGAAAGGTTCTTTTTTAAAAGCCCAAATCATACTCTGCAGAAGCAAAGACTCAGAAAAAAAATCAATTCCAGGTAAATTTAGAAAGTCCTCAAAAGTGTATTTAACAAAAGGATTACTAATAGGTAAATCTCTTATCTAATATTAAAGCTTTCTGTACGAAGGATTTTAGTCGTGTCTTTGGCAAATCCACTAGAGGGATTCTATATACAACCTGGACAGTGTATTTCATACATTGTCCTCCCTTGTTCTTCAGTTCCAAATGTTTTGGATGATAGTATCTGTATCCAGATTTCTGACAATGTTAAGAGTATGTACACACAATTAGATTGTGGTCTTTTACAACAGTCAATCAGTTGTGGTAATCAATTTGTCAAGGACAATACTTTTTAATGCCTACTGCTCAGCATTACCTAACCATCCTTCTACATAGCTCATCAGCTGGGTTTCCACTATTTACAACAATTCAACAGTCAAGTCAATGATTTATTTGTTCTGTTTACTGCATTGCTTTATAAAATAAGCAAATATTGTGAATTATTGTGAATAAGGAAACACCTGAGGCTTTTAAAATTATTATTTTCTGGTGTAACAAACCTAGATTATCATTGCGTTTGGACAAGAGTTATGCAATATTTTATGCAAGGAATTCTTGGGATCTATCACAGCCGTCATCACCATTCAGGAGTATTAAAAAAAAATCATAATCTTTTCCTTTTTCCAAGGTAATGCATCATTCAGAGCAATTTCTGGTTTGCTGTAAAACACATTAGATTTGCATTTGTGACAGACCAAAATGGATTCCATCAATTTCCTGTTATGACAAATAAATCCTCTTGATGCTTCTCTATATTTTGTTTTGTAATTTCCAACACAGGGAACTTGCTTTTTATTTATTTATTTTTAACTTGTCTTTTTACTGTCACTGTTCTAGTGCCCTGAGTTGACTTAAAATGTGAACAATGGCATGCAATTTTTACACATTTGAAAATAGCCAATGCAATACTTCCTTAAAAGAACTCTTATTAACAAAAGTCAGCTATCAGAACAGTTACATCTGTTGGTTCTTAATATGTATTTTTTATGGATATTTGAATTAGATTGATTAGGTTGAAAGAGTGTTGTCCTTATGGTCTTATTTTGAGGTTAAATGGAATAAGACATTTGACTTCTGCATCAATTTTTGTTATGAATTTTCCCTGTAATTCAGTTAATTCCATTTCTTTACACAATGTATTTTACTTCATTTTGCATCAGCATTTAAGAAAATTTGCAATTATGCTCTCACTGCCACATATTCTATCAGGATGATATCACATATTATTAGAGGTGTCAAATTAAATGCAAAAAAAATCTTCACATCTCCAAATTTGTTGTCATAAGTATAGTACTTAATTTTCATCTAATGTGCTACAAAAAAGATCACAATGACTTTCTTTCTTATTTCTTTAATTTGATAATAATTTTTTAAAGTTTGTTTAGTCTTTCCATGAGCTATTAAATAATTATGCTAAGCAATTCATTTAAGCAGTCCCTAGCTGTTCCATATTAATTCTGCAAATCTATTGTCAAAGCCTTCCTATAGCTTTTTACTGCGTTTCTATAATATTTACGTGTGTTCTGAGTTTGTGTGAACAAGCAAAACAAAAGGGCAAGTTGGACCCCTCTGGACGCAGGGAGAGGAACGCGCTGTTTCTCAGGCAGCTCTTGGGCTGCTTCAGGAGGAGCGTGCAGGGGCTGCAGAGGGGCAGAGAGTGGGCAGCCACGGCGCAGATGTGCTAGCAATATACACATCCTAACTTCCACAAGAGACTATGCAAAGCTCATCAGAGCTCAGAAGGTCCTTGAATTGAATGGAAGCAATGATTCACCAAGAAGAATAGAGCAGGCATGAGAACATTTGTTTATAAATCATTTTTATTTCCAACTGTGACCCTTTGATTTTTTCTGTTTTTAAATTTAACATTTTTTATTCATAATCTAAAAAATCTTACCTTTGTTTTTTTGAGAGTTTGTTCTGAAGGCCAAAACAGACCCATCATATATATTTCACTGACCAAGATCCTGTCACAAGCTGTTTTACTCTTTTTGACTCAAGACACTATGACCTAAAGATCTATTTTTAATTGCATTATAACCTTCATTTTCTTCTAAGAGAACTTCCTGAAAGAAAATTAAATTTGATTGGGACAGCAGTAGAGTTTTCAGATCTGACATATGTGACTACTGAGAAAATAAGCTTTGCAGTAGCTGAAGATTAGCCTCCTATGGCTCAAGGCTGATTGTACTGTTCATGGTAAATGAAGCTTCATCTTTTTGATTCATATCTGTCACAGATTTCAATTGTTAATTCAGATATCATACAGTGTATCTGTGATAGACATGAACAATAGTGTTGCAGTCATCACAGCAACTTGACAATTCATCATTATGAAAAACAAGAAAAAGAAAGAAAATCTTTGATTTTTGGGATTAAAAAGAGGGGAGGGTGGGTAATTTCCCCTGAAAAGAATCATGTTGCAGGGAGCATCAAGTAATATGCTTGATTCCTATTGTTTTTTCTTATTCGTGGATTGCAATCTTTTTGAATATTTGTAATATTGTTGATACAGCCTGTTTCTTCAAATTTTTTCTCCATAACATTTAGATGATAGTTCTATCCTTTCCTAGATGACTGTGGTAACAAATTAACTAACACAGATTTCTAAATTATTTGTGTTTAAAGAGTGAACGCTTTCTCAAGATCAACAAGCAGACCTGCACCTCCCTATTTTTTATTGTATCTACTACACCATCTTGATATTTTCGTTGACTTATTAACAATTTTTAGATTTCAACTTTATTTGATACATTGTCTCCATTGACTGTGGGTATTAAAATGTTCCATTCAAAGTAAAAAACAATACACAGACTTGTTACTTAAAGTAAAGGAATTTCTGTTCTGTCTCTGTGCCCAGTTTTCTTTGTAATCAATGTACAATGAGGGAATCTGCATTACTAGAGCCTCTCATGGACTTGGTCTGGCATACATGAACAGTTTCACCTATAACAATTATGGTATCTCTCCTATGGTCCTTCTGAAGCCTTGGGATTTTTTCCAAGCTCTTCTGGTCCCACAGAATTTGTTTAACAATACAGACTACCAAAGTCAGTGAACTGTAAATGTTTTGAAGTAAGTATTGTCTATTAAATTCTTGTTTTCCATATTTCCACTTTGTAGGAGTAGAAGGTAATGTGCTTTTCACTATAAAGGGACACAAACTGGCCATAGTATCCTGATAATCTGTGGCTTTCCTGAGACTGAAAATTCTGAAACTCCTAGTTCCTTGGGGTTTAACAGATAAAATGACATTTGCATTAACAACATAAATTGCCAAGTTTGACATAGTGTCTGTAACTTGGTCAGGGAGCAATTAGCTATCTTCTCCTCTGTTTAGCTACCCAGTGACAAATTTTGCTATTAAAATGTGTTCCAGTGTAATCTAGTCTCTCTCTTCTTTCCTACAGTTTCCTTCACTTTCTGAATGTATATCTAACTCAACATAAATTGTTATTTTCTGGTCCTGCCTTTCATCTTTTTCTTAGAAGATGGTTTCATCCATTTCATTAACCCTTGGAACTGTAGCTGCCACTAGCTACTTTCCTCTGTGACCTCTTTCAGTTCTAAATGTCTTCAGGGGGTTACAATAGAAACAATAGAGTCAATATAATATTTCACTTGGAAGAGACCTATAATGACCATCTAGTCCAACTGCCTGACCACTTCAGGGCTGACCAAAAGTTAAAGCACGTTATTAAAGGCATGGTCCAGATGCCTCTTAAACACTGACAGGCTTGGGGCATCGACCACCTCTCTGGAAGCCTGTTCCAGGGTTTGACCACCCTCTCATTAAAGAAATGCCTCATAATGTCAAGTCTAAATGTCCCCTGACACACCTTTAAACCATTCCCACATGTTAGCTAGCAACCAGAAAATTTCATCTCTAGTTTTAACATTAACTGCTGCTAGTGGCCTTTTTAAAAATCTGCATGACAGTCTAATTAACAACAGTATATAAAAACAAGATCACTGTATAATAGTTGTACTGAAAAACAGTTCCTAAAATCTCCACAGCCACTTCTCATAAGTATGAAGGCTCTCAGTCTATTTTTGCTTCACAATCAATATATTGGAATAAGGTTTTCTCTTTCAGTGATGCAGTCAAATTTGTTATGATATTGTACAGGAAATAGACACCACCCTCCACCATCCTCATTTTTGCCCTTGCTGTTATAGGAAGAATCAGGGAAAAAATCAAATTTGTGATCACCCTTAGGGAAGCTAACCTACCATTCCTCTTACAGAATGAGGAGTTTCTTTCTTCAACAAAACAGAGATACCTCCCTGTTTTAAAAAACTGACTGTTTAACTTTCATCATCTTCTGTGAAGCTGCTCATGTATCCTCTGATTCTTCCTATTAAGTTCCTGTTCAAGTTGTTCCAACTGATTCTTCCTATTAAGTTCCTGTTCAAGTTGTTCAAATTTCTTTCATTATTTGTTTTACTTATCGTTAAATGAAGAGAGAATAAGAGCTAGCAGGACAGTGAAGTTATTTTCATCTAAGATTGTCTGCAATACACCAGCAATGGTATGGTTCTGCCTCAGTCTAGTTGGGATTATGGAATTAAGCTGTTAAAAGGGTTGGACTGTTGACTGCTGCTGCTGGACTGATTTAGAAGGATTACTTACAGGTTTTATTTCATGTTTTCTGGACTATTTCCCATGAACACTCTTCAAAGCATCTTTCAATTTCCACTGCTGAAGAATATATACTTATGTATCTCCTGGAGGTTTCTTCCCATTTCCTATAATACTATGTGACACTTTCTATATTTAAAGTTAATATTGAATCTCAGTCATCAATTTAGATGTGCATTTTGAACAGTAAATCTCACTAAGTCCTCACAAGAAAGAGAACTCAAGCTACTTGGTAAAGTTTAGGCTTGAATTTCATAGATAAGACAGATACAGAAATTTATAGAAAGTACATTCAGGTCAGTGATTAGACATAGCCAAAATTGGGGTCGTGTATAATTCATCACGATGATATAAATCAGCACAATGATTCATACGCACTTTTCCCAGGTTTTCAACATCTGTTGTTTAAAAATTTCATGATCATTAGTCAGCATGGCTCATCAGTTGGGTTTCCAGCATTTACAGTAGCTGATTGATCAAATCAATGAATTTGTTTACTCCATTCAATTTGGCACATTGCTTTTATCATTATGACAAAGCAAACATATGCTTTGGTTTAGTATTCAGTTTAGCGCAATGGAATAATTCTTGGTTTGGACAAGATATTTACCAAGTTAACTAGATTCCCTTAAATGGCCTTGAATTCACTTACAATTGTATCATCTAGAACTTCATGGCCTAAATTGGGCTTCTGCTGACTGTGGAAGTTCTCTCTCAAAATATAATTTAATTAGATACGGCTTTCTACCTGGATAAAGTATGTTGCCTTTTGGCTTTATGACAGGCATCTGGAAAACCTGAAAGCTCTTGTCTATGTACTTTTTAGGACTTTCAAGTTTTCTTCTTGGATGACATTTGTATCAATTTCAAGTGAAGCTGATGTGCAGAAGTCTCCAAGGTTTCTGGTATGACTAATAAATGGGATAGGCTTTGAACTGTGTGAAACAACCACCATACAGCAGGGCCAATGATGAGAATAACACAGTATTTCAGATCTTGATGCTTCTGTGTAGGTGCATTGACACAGACAAATGCTCTGAAATGAAAATTGAACACCTAATTCCAGATTGAAACTTTGCTTGGTATTTAAAATCTGATTCTTGAATATAGAATAATAGAATTATTTAGGTTGGAAAAGACCCTTAAGATCACCGAGTCCAACCATAAGCCTAACACTGTCAAGTCCATCAAAGCTCTAATGATACTTTCTGTATAATATAGATCAGAGTGAATGGCAAAAACCATATTATCAGCCTTTTGAGGTTTCCAACCACTTTTCATCCTTTAAAGCCTTTACTGAATTTACCTCACTTATCTCTATACTCTGGTATTGTTTATCTTTATTTCTGCCATAGTATGATTGTTCTGATCTTCATCCATACCAACATTCATCATAATAGCTACTATTTTCTTCAAAGGGATATGCATATATTAGATTTCTCTAAAGACCAGTTTTAGGTTGGTTCTGTCTTTCATACTGCACAACTTATTGAGTTTCCAACATCAGTGTCTACATTCTTCGAATTTAACAAAGCTAACAAAATATACCTAAGGTTGCATTTATTGTAATGGCGAATTCCCACTCAAATCTATTCCTTTATAAAATATAAATTTTCTTTGATAGTAAGGAGGGCAGCTAAAAATGTCATCCTCAAATCTAAATATGAACAGAGCGCAGACTTGTAAAGATTATGAACTAGTTCTTTTAGGGAGCATGTAGAGTTACTTCGTGTTTATTCAAAGGCTGAGCTCATATTTATGATGTGCAAAAGTAAAAGAAAATCAAATAAAAATATCAAGAAAGCAGCATGTACTTCATATCTGAAAATTTCAGTAGTGAATTTTAAAGCTTTTATTATTTTCATTTTTTTCCAATATGTGACTCCCCATTTCTCAGTAAATTAACAGATATTTGTTATTCTTCCTAGGTTCTTTGTATTATTTGGACCCTAAAATGAATTTATTTCATCTCTAAAAAAGAAGTAATAAAGTATTGTTATTACTTTATATTTAGAAACAGCTAGAATCTGTTTTGTATTTTATAGAGGTAAATTCCTTGTGACAATGTGAGTTCAATCAATCAGTCACAGAAAATTAAGCACTTGGATTGTTGTCATACAGTGATTTTTAATGGAAGTTACTAGGAAACTAGTTATTCTTTTGGTAGAAAAAGAAAAATAATGTATAGCTATTTTAATCTTGTAGTTATATTTTAGTTTTGCCTTTAAAAAAAAAGAAAATTATTTTAAATATTTTAATCTTTAAAATTGCTCAAAATAAATATTGACTCTGGTAAAAATACTAACTTCTAATAGCAATCTGCTTTTATCCAAAAAAACCCCAAAGAACTTAAATATAGTACTGTAATATCATAATTGAAAAATGAAAAAAAGATTCAATAAAGTTTAAAAGAGGAAATATTTCTTTAGGTTGAAAAATATATTTTGTGAGTGAATATTCAAAAATATTTCATATATTTCTAACAATTTTCTTGTTATAGGTACTAGTATAAACTGCACTTATTCATAGTTTGGAAAACATACTCTAACAATGTCTTGGTCTCTCATCACATTTTACTATGATACTTAAGATTTATTTAGTAGCTTTATTTCCAAGATTCTCCATAGGTGTTGGTAAACTAAATCCAGGGTTTTACTGACCTACTTTTGGTCATTTTTGTGGTCCTGTGTGCAGTTATACTGGTTTAACTGAACTTCTTATGACGTGGGAATCCACTTAGGCTAATAATACTTAAATTTTGAAGAAATTTGAAAGTAAAATGTGGTTTAATTACCCACAGACCCTTTGTTCAGTTTATCTCCCAACAGAAAGGAATAGTACTGCTACTTTCTCCCCCTCATCAAAGTCCATAAACAAGTAAATAAAATCAAGATTATTGTGCAAAATTTAATCCACTTTGTGATGAAACTTAATTTTCTTATATCTTCTAAGCAATTTTTAAAACATGCTCATATGTGCCATTGTAGCTGCTACCATAAAAGCCCAAAGACTATCACCGTCTCATTATACCTGGTACCTGCTTGATCTTTCCCCCAAATTAATACGGTATCAAACTATGGCAAAAATTTATTATGTGATTGCTCTGAAACCACTGAAGTCAGAATGGGTTAGATACAATATTATGCCTTCACTGCCACATTATTACTGAAATGTTTGAGATGCCTGAGAATCATAATAGAGATGGCAGAGTGAAAAAGGCAGTTGCAACAAGCAGGGAGGGAGTGAAAGAGGCAGAAGTTGAACCCTTTGCAGCCAGCTGAAAACCAAGGCCAACTAGAACAGTTGAAATTGTAAATGTCAGTCCTAGATGTATCATGAACTGATGCACCAAAAAGGATAAACTGTATGCTCACCTTGGAGTCTTGTTTAGAAAAAAAATATTTTTTTCCCTCATTTGGGCATTTTTTTTTTTTCAAATCTGAACTTGGACTTCTGAGCTAGTCATTGGCTTCCAGAGCTGAGAACAAATAAAAATGGACATGTAGCCATCAGATTGTAATATATGACTATGGAGAAAATGTTTCTGTGAGTAATGAATTCTCTCTTCTCCAAGTCTGACAGGAAAATCTGCTTTGTAAACCTTTGTTTCTCAGCCTGTGAGTAGCTGAGACAGTACATATCTGTCAAACACAAAGTGTTTGAAACTAATTGCACATAACTCTAAATCTTTGTTTTCTCTATAGCACATTTAAATTTGTACTTTTTAAAAAACCAAAACTCTCTAACCTTTCCCCCAACCTGTAGGCTTTACTATAAACCTGAAAGGACATCTTAGAAACTGTCAGTTCTAGCTCTGTAAAATATATACAAATATACAACCTGATAATATTCACACAGCTGTTGTGAACACAACAGTATAATAGCTCTAACTTGAAGTTTCATTTTTCTGGATAAGAAATCCATTTGGTAAGGAGAGAGCTATAGATGCCATTGGATGTTTTCTTTATCCCACAATAATTAGTGTCTATGCTTTATTTGTGTTCCTCAATAAAAATGGTGTCTATGCTTTATAAAAAATATTTACAAATTGGAAAGGGTTCACAAACGGTGTGCAAGAATTATTTGAAGTCTAGAAAATCTGCCTTACAGAAAAAGCTAAAAGGAGTCCAAACCATTCAGCTCAAGTAGATATTATTAATTGGTAGTTTGATCACAATCTGTAATTACCTGCTTAGGAAGACTTCTGATATTAGGCATAACTTTAACCTGTCACAGAAAAGAATAGCAATATAAATGGGATGGAAGATGATTAAAAACCCCACCTTGGTTTAAAAATAAAATGTCTGTTTTAAATCATGAAGATACTTAACTATTTGCTAGCAATGGCATACATTCTCCTCCACACACAGTCTTTATATTTAAACACCTATCCTTCTAAAAGTTGGGCTCAATAAGAAGTTATGGATGCAGGAATTATTGCACAGAAAACTTTTGCCTGTGATATGCAGTGAGTCAGTCTCAATGATTATGTGGTCATTTGGCTTCATAAATTTCAAGGTTCTAATGTAAAAGGAAGTAAACTGGCATTTCTTTTTTTCACTTTTAAATTATTACTAAAGGACTGTCTTCCAGCACACTACTTTACCTTTTTCCCCCCTCCTCTATTTTTTCCTTCTGTCTCAGCCATAAAACCTACTTTGTTTTGATAAATAACTAGTAATGAGGTTAGGAAATTAGAAAAATCACAAATTACTTCAGTAAATGTGAGTGATTAATTCAATGGAAAGCATATAAAGAAGTTGGAGCGAGACTGTTTTAGTCCTTTCTTAATCTACACATATTCCACTTTTCCAAACCATAAATGAGAATATCAAATTACCACTACAACATCATCACAGCAAACTCCAGATGGCTTATAATAACTGTACCATTAGCATGGCTGCTATTTCCCATACCACTAGCTACTCAAAAAAAGCTGAAGTTTTATATTTATTAGTAATTCTTTTCATGGTTAATACAGACGTTATAAAACCCTTCTTCTGCATCTTTTCCTATTAAATTTTGGTAAATGACTGATCATTCTAGCTTTTTTCCGTAACGCAAATACCATGTTACTGCCATTTCCATGGCATTTAGGATGTATTTGTGCTATCACAGAAATATCAAGTTGACCTTTCCATATGGTATTTCAACTATGTCTCATATTTCTCTTACACAGTTTTAGACTTCGTTAGGCACAAGGGCTATACTTATGATTAACCTCATATTATTTAATTGTGTTGGTATATATTCCTCACAGATTCAGCTCATATTTTTATTGCTTAGTAGGATTCTTTATCCAAGAATATATCTTTAAACATGGACAGGGTTGGTGGACATTATAGCTGTTTTGCTCAAGAGTAGGCATTAAAAGAATTATTAACCTTCAAGATGAGGCTGAAGACCTCAGATAAGCAGTGTGATTGTTTTTATGTGTATGCAATCACTGAAGAATTGGATTTTTTATTTTTAATTAAGCTGTACATCTGTAGTAAATAAAATAGGGTTGGAATAAGCATTCAAGCACTGAGTCACTAGTATCCATACTGTTTAGTATCACAAAGTTAACAAGATATAAAAACAAAACAGATGAACTGTTTGTGCAGAGTGCTAGCATTAAAAAAAAAAAAAAAAAAGAGAGATTATTAACAAAAATCTCCCTTCAATTCCTGTAGTCTTTGGGAAATCTGTATTTTGGGAGTATTAATGCATATGTGTGCATAAATAAATGAATTGCATACCTAATTCTTTTCACTATTTTTTCCTTTTAATGTAAGCAATCTCAATCTGCAATGGAAGCAAGTTAATTACTTGGGATATAATAGGAGTTTAGAAAAGCAGGCTTTTCTAAAATTAAACTATATCAATAATGATTTAAAAGCCAAATTTGACTGATTAGAAGACAGTTCACATCTCCTTTGACAGGTAGGATAAATACTGCTAAAGCTACAGAGCAACATTACAAAAGCATATGAGCATAGCAAAGATAAGTGTGTTCATTTTAAAGACTGAAATGAAAAGATCAAATTTTTGCCTCAGTCAACAGAATGCAGTTTGATCTAAAAGTGTCTTAAATATTTAGGTATTAAAGCCAGATAAATCTGACTGACTTTGTCATACTTTCACTCCTGTGTGAAAATAAGCAGGATCAGTTCAAAGCAGGCAACTGTAGCAGAACCATAGATGGATATTAGTTCTGGAAATGCTTTCAATTACCGATTAGTAGTTTTTCTTTTCTAATGTAACATAAAAATGTCCCTACAAGTCATAATAGTAATAACATAGATTTGCCACTTGTGTGCTCTATCATTTAGATTTGTAGTTTATAAAATACTTATTTTTTTTCCTGTCCATGAGGCTGTTGATTTCTGTCTGGTATAAATATCAGGATTCTTTTTACTCTTTCTGTCTTCTTTTGGAAGTTTCAGTAAGTGAGCTTTTCACTGAATCTGAAAATTCTTAAAATGGATTCCTAATACAAAATAGAAAATGCATCTATAAATAATGGAAGGAGGTAGACCATTGATTTACAACAAAGTAAATGACAGTACTAGATGTATATTGACTCCTAGATTTGTAATTGGGTCTATTAATAATAGATGTTAATATTAGATTAAAGATGGGTTACATAAATAATGCAAAAGTGTATTAGAATGAAGTGCAATAAAACTTTGAACTGGAATTTCCACATATGTAGAAGTCATGAATCTGCAGAACTGGGAATAAGACTGAGAGGAATTGTGAAGACACAGAACAGACACAGCTGAAAGTCTCACTTTAGACTGTGTTTTCTGTGCCTTTCTGCTCACAGCACTTTGTTTTAACTCTGTGATTATTCTACTTTAATTTTATTTTATTGAATTTTTATTTCCTGTTAGATTATCAGTGAACAGTCAACAACATGTGAAAGCCACCTCAAAAGCTTGCATTGATGAAATTATGTGATGTAGGGATCTGTGTACCTTCCAAAACCTGGCCCTTGTGCACAACTTAAAATTCCTGGCATAAAAGCTGTTAGCTGAAGTTGTTTTGCCTTGAGCTGAACTGGGGAGGTCTGTCTAATTCTGAACTGTGTTGCAAGAATGTTTTTACAGACAATAAGAATAAAAGAAAAATATATCTCATTTTCATCTATGTTCCATAGGTTGTTGTCTTTAACTTCCAAACCTCTGATTCATGTCAATTCCTTGTCTCTGGGTAGACACTGCAGATGCTATGCCCTGTGGTATGTAATCCTCACACTGTGGAGGGAACAGTTCTCATCCGGACGTGAGAGGCAAAGGACTGATCAAAGGACTTAGGTCCTTTTGCTTCTATGCTGGATTTCAGTTCTTTGTTCTTTGCCAGCAAAAGTAAGATGTTATTGAGATAAAAGGGTTGGTTTGTTTGTTTGTGGTTGTCCTGTTTTCAGCTGAGAGGATAAACTTCATTTTCTTTCCAGTAGCTGGTATAGCGCTGTGTTTTGGATTTAGTATGAGAATAATGCTGATAACACATAGTGTAGTGTTTACACTAAAAGTCAGCTTCTCACTGTTCCCTGTCAGGTGCACAAGAAGCTGCAAGAGTGCAGCCAGGACATCTGGCCCAGACTGGCCAAAGGGACATTCCCTGCCGCAGGACGTCATGATCCGCATAAAACTAGGGAAGCTGGCCGGGAGGCGAGATTGCTGCTCAGAAGCAGACTGAGCATTAGGTTGTTTTGGGTTTTTTTTTCTTCTGCATGTGGTCAGCAACTGCATTTGTGCATCACTTGTATATTATTATTATTAATAATAATAATTATTATTATTATTATTTTCTTCCTTTGTTTTCCTACTAAACTCTCTTTGTCTCAACCCATAAATTGTTTTTTTTTCCATTCTCCTCCCCATCCCCTTGGTGGGGAGAGGGGTGAGCAAGTGACTGCATAGTACTTAGTTACCAGTTGGGGTTAAAACACGATGTTGGTTTTCTAGTTTTGGTTGTTTGGGGTCTGAGGTTTTATTCATTTATTTATTTTATTTTTCTAGGGGGAAGAAGGAGGTATCTTAACCTTGTATCTGTGGTCCTACTACTTTGATTGTTTTCTCCTCAAATTCTTTTGCCCCTTCCTGGACACACCCTACTTTGTCATGGATCTTCCTATGAGGTTGCTACAAGAAAAAGTTATTGGTCTTTTTGATGATGAAATATGGGAACAAATGTAATAAAGGAGGACTAAACCCATTTTCCAAAAGTTATGTCTCATCTTTCCATTTTTCATGTGCTCTAAATATTCAGCACAACAGCCGGAGGAATTGTTGAAGCTTCTAAATAGAATAACTTACACAGATTTGAAATGGACTTTTTGTACATAGGCTTATGAATACCATATTAAAGTGCACAGTGTGTTCAATAATCCCATAGACAGCAAACACAAAAGAATCATTGAATCATAGAATATTAAGGTTGGAAAAGACCTCTAAGATCATCAAGTCCAACCATTGAATTGGTCAATTACAGGTCACTTGTGTAGACACTCTGGAAATTTTATACATGCAATGGAGTTTTGGAGATAAACTGTGAACTGTAATGCACATATTGACTGAAACATTTGAAAGTACCCTTCATTTATATATTTTGCCTTATTTTACTATTCAGAAGATGAAATAAGCATTTCAAGGTGATGCAATGTGTTCTTTATTAGCAGTAAACAACCTCAAGAAGCCTGGAAGGGGACTAGGTCAGACTTCAGGAAAAAAGAAGTGTAGAAAGGCGTACCAAGTTGCAAAATGTGGAGAAATACCTGAATAAGTAACATGTAATTTACTTCATAAATTGAGTCCATTTCATATTATTCTGTTTTTCCTGTTTCTTTTTCATAATTTCAGAGCTCTCAAAACTGTTTAAAAAAAACCCTCATTATGTTATGGTGGACTGGGTTCCTTTCATTAATTCAAACTCAGCAACTGTGTTTCCCAGTACATGTTCACATTTTCATTTTGGGCAACTATCTCATCATTCCCTGTTGTCCTTGCCCTTTCCTAAGAATTTTCCCCATTATTTTTTTTCTTTATCACTTCCCCCCCT
>VXBL01009962.1:495764-717964 GCA_013400195.1 Aramus guarauna
CCCCCCACCCCCCCCTTTTCTCTTGCCTTGTATATTTCCTCTTCAGAAAGGTGTGCAAAAGACATTTACTAACGGATACTGGTACCTTTCTGTTACTGAATTTAATTTACTTTATAAGAACAAAGAACAAGGAGGTAATCAAACAAAAAAGAGTCATTCAAGTGATGGATGTTAAGGACAGAGGTTGTAAGGAACAAAAGAATAGAAAATAATAATATATCACTGGGGTGGAGCCTCTTATTCTTTCTCCACCTTTTGTTCTACAAATCCAAATCTAGGAACAAAGTCTGCCCTGCCAATCCGCCAGAAATGCATTAGACTTCCTTGGCAGACAGTAAAGTGAGATGAGAATCAGGAGTTGAGTATTTAAAAAGTCGTGAAAAAACACGAATTGTCAACTTTGTAAAAAAACAGCGAGACAAAACAACCCTCTAGAAGCTGGAAGCAGTGGAAAGGGAAGATGCTACTTGCTAAGAAAATAAACCTGTAGGAGTACAGAGCACTTAGCAAAAAAGTGTGAAATATCTGAACCAGTAAAATCAAGTAATTACATTTAACAGCTAGTCATTGCCTGAAGGCCAGCATGTGGCCTGAATGTACACGCAGAGCAGGTGGCAGAGAAGAGAATGTAGCCTACGTGGTAAGTTAAGGGACAAACATAAAGGACAGCTTTCCTGCAGGTTGTGCCTACAAGATACATGCCATTCATTCATGCAGAGACACCTGAACTATCTTTGAATGATTTAGCTGAGTTACCAGAAACAGCATTAACTTTCTGTTCAGAATAATTAGCACTGATGGAAAAGACAGTACATTCCCCTGCACAGAACAGTAGATATTGGAATAGTACCACATAGCAGCTTTAAACATGGACTTTTTTTTTTTGTTCTCCTACATATATGCATTTATTTTTATTTCCTTGGCATTTGAGCATGCTTTTCTTTTACTCACTCTCTACTATATTCTCATGAGGAACACAATGTAAGACTCCATCTACACAGCAGGAAAGAAAATCAGTCCAATTCATTTAATTATGAGAAACCTGCATCCAAAACATTACTTGAGAAGCTGGCTTTAGATTGTGAGAGGGTGAGGAAAATCAACCTATTTTCCCTACTTATTTATATTCCCAGATACCAAATCAGGGCTATTAAAAAATACAGAAAAAATATATCAATATGTATAGAAAGTAATTAAATTTAAGAGGATGTTCAAGTAGTATTATTGCTAAACACATTTGTGCCAGGAAAAACAGAAATTATATCACTCAGCAAAAGATGCTCACCATATTTCAATGGCATTTTGTTCTACTCTGGCATGAATCAGAAGTAGTGTACATATACCTGTGAAGTTAGTTGTATCATGTTCTCAAAATATAGACTCCATTAGAGGTTCATTGTTTGTCATTTCAGAAGTTCGTGTTAGAGTTGTTTAAAACTGCGTGCTAGTTCTTAAAAATAAGGACTACGCTTTCAGATTACAATGAGGCATGAACTATGGTACATGCTTGCTAAACTCTTGAAATTCAGGATAGTCGCATGTCAATGCATTTTGCTTTGTGCATAATCCTCATCATGAGAGGGAAGAAAATCACAATTGTTTATTTCTTTCTTTCCCAGTAATACAGGTATACAACTTTCAGCCTAGGATATACATAACATTGTCCTTAATGAAATTGCATTGATTCCTGTGCAGTGATTTCTGACCTACAACGGAATGAGTCAGATAGACTCAGATTTTTAGAATATTTATTTATACTTTGCACAAGTATAACTGAGGCAGCAATGGTGTCCTCATAATGAAAGTTGAACTGAGACTAGCACTTTAAGTAGGATATATTTACAAAATCTGAAATAATCATGTTTCTGATTGGAACATGCCAAGACTATAATGGAGTTTAACATACCACTGAAAGATTTGATTAAATAAATCTGGAGATACCCATAAACATCACTCCCTAATTCAAGAGCAATGCAAATAGGAAAGTAAGATTTTTATCGCATTTGTTTAGGAGTTTATATTAAGAGTTAAGATAAGGCTTTTGAATGGCTAGATCTTCCAGGTGTGAATGACATTCAGGTTTATGTACTCACACTTATTAAAATATGTCACCCAGTGTCTTGGTAATATCTGCCAACCTGAAATAGAGTATAATGAGAAGGATGTGTAATGAATACTGATGATTATAAACTGTATATAAATAGTTTACTAGATTAATTAAGTGAACATATATTTTGTGACATTTCCTTGTTTGTTCAAGTACTATAAGTCAAATTTATATTTTTACCAAGGACTTGCTTGTTAATAAAACTGTCCTCTCTAGATTATGAACTAATTCAGTTCAATATGAGTAACTCAGCTTTCGTAATTAGTATAAAACTGATATCTATCCCTGCTGTGGCATAGATGCTGCTCTCTGAGACAGGACAGGAATGATGATGAAGGCTGATGGTCAGGCTTCAAAACAGTTCTCAAGGATCCTCTAGGAATAAGGCTGTCCACTGTGGTGTAGTGACTACTAGCGTTACAGCTGGATACAATCTCTTCCCTAGATGATACATACAGGCACTAACTGGCTGACGTGTGAACTTCAAGCCTTAGCTGATGTTGTACTTTGACCTGTACCTTTTATGTTTTTCTCTTCAGTTTTTGTACTAACTTTGGAAGAAAAAAACCCCAACAAATAGGAATCGGGCCATCTGTCTGGGATTTGCAGATGGCTAGTGGTCCAGTTAGGGTGTATCCACCAAGCAGCACGCAGAAGAGGTGTCTCATGTACCCAGATATGACAGACTCAGACTATGGAATGGCAATCAGTCTGCTGTGCCCAGAACTGTTACAACATACTGTGCTTTACACAGATCAATTATTTGGTAAAGTCTGCAAAAGCAGCTTTAAGTTTGAGAGTTCCCAGATGATAATATGGGAGGGTCCTGCTCCTTAAGAACAGAGCAGTCATTCACACATCCAGAAATCTGGCCTGCTTTTTGAATTTGAAAATATTGTCAGGTCTGGGATTACACCTAGTAGAGCCCTGCAAAAGTCTGTCCAGGACTGATGTAATGGACTAGAAGTGGTACTAGCCTTTTCTTCATTTGTATACCCCTCTGATCATCTCCAAAGCAGCTAACCTTTCTCACGGTTATATTTTTATGCAAATAACAGTTTAGCTTTAGCAAATTGTATAGCCATAAGGTGTATGAATAAAGTCAAATTTAACATACTCAAGTTTTCCAGTGCACTGTATTTCCTCTATTCCAACTCAGTAATAGGTTGCTACTTATTATGAAACTAATACCATCTGGTTTAGTTCTTGCCACCATTTTTCATATTGTATTTTCTATTGAGGATTCAGTATTCAATGTATGTTCAGAGATACTCCAGATATTGTATGTGTTTCACTCCCTATCTCTCTCTTCTACTGTTTATTTCTTCTGAGTTCTCACTATCCCTCTTTGTCTATGTTTTTTTCTGTTTTGTGTATCATGAGCCTTAAAAAAAAAAAAAAAAAACAAGAAGATTAAGCTAATGTGTAAGGCAAATCATACCTGACTGCTCTGGTGTCCTTCTACGATGGAGTGACTGCATTGGTAAATAAGGGAAGAGCAACTAATGTCATCTATCTGGACTTCAGTGAGGCCTTTGATATGGTACCCCACAATATTCTTCCTGCTAAATTGGAGAGATATATGTTTGGTAGGTGAACTGTTAGATGGATAAGGAATTGGCGGGATGGCAGCATCTAAAGAGTTATAGTCAACAGCTCAATGTCCAAGTGGAAACCACTAAAGAGTGCTGTCCTTCAAGGGTCCCTACTGGGACCAATACTATTTAATATCTTCATCAACGATGTGTAGTGGAATTGAGAGCACCCTCAGCAAGTTTGTAGGTGACACGAAGATGAGTGGTGAGGTTGATATGCTAGAGGGAAGGGATACCATCCAGAGAGACCTTGACAGGCTTGAGGATTAGGCCCATGCAAACCTCATGAAGGTCCTACACCTGGGTTAGGGCAATCAATACAGACTGGTTGATGAATTGTTTGAGAACAGTCCTGTGGAGAAGGACTTGGGGATACTGGTGGAGGAAAAACTGCATATGAGCCGGCAATGTGCACTTGCAGCCTATAGAAACCAATCATATCCTGGGCTGCATAAAAAGAAGTATGGACAGACAGTTGAGGGAGGTGATTCTCCCCCTCCACACCACTATTATAAGACCCTGCCTGGAGTACTTCATAGAATCATAGAATCATAGAATGGTTTGGGTTGGAAGGGACCTCAAAGATCATCTAGTTCCAACCCCCCTGCCATGGGCAGAGACACCCTCCACTAGACCAGGTTGCCCAAAGCCTCATTCAACCTGACCTTAAGCACTTCCAGGGAGGGGGCATCCACAACCTCTCTGGGCAACTTCATCTGGCTCTGGAGTCCATAGCATAAGAAAGACATGGACCTATAGAGCGGGTCCAGAGGAGGATCACCAAAAAGATCAGAGGACAGGAATACCTCTCCAGTGAAGAAAGGCTGAGAGAGTTGTGGTTGTTCAGCCTGGAAAAGAAAAGGCTTCAAGGAGAGCTTGTGGCTTTTCAATACATAAAGGGGTCTTATAAGAAAGATAGAGGAAGACTTTTTACCAAGGCCTCTAGTGACAGATCAAGGTTATAAACTAAAAGAGGGTAGATTTAGATTAGACTTAAGGAAGAAATATTTTACAATGAGTGCGGTGAGACACTGGAACAGGTGGCCCAGAGAAGTTGTGGATGCCCTGTCACTGGAAGTGTTCAAAATCCCACTGGATGTGGCGTTGGGTAATCTGATCTAGGGAAAGCTGTCGCTGCCCATGGCAGGGTGGTTGGAATTAGATGACACTTAAGGTCACTTCCAACCTGAAGTGTTCTATGATTCTTTGATGTTATGAAACTGCTATATACTGTTTTTATTTTATTTACAGTAATATAAAATATCTCTCCATCTCCATGTTCTATAGTAATTTATTAAAGGGATCTCCAGCCTCACAGCTATCTTGTTGTAACCACAGCAATGCATCCATCTAAATTCACCAGTAAATATTTCTTGAAGTTTCAGAGTAGCCCAAAGGTGTTAGACACCTAAATCCTATTCAATATAATGAGATATGTATGCCTAAAATCTTCAAGCTTTTTGAAAATCCCTGTTGGAGAAAACATTTGGGTTTTCTTAAAACCCTCTATCTTAAAACCACAGCTTACCAGGTTCAGCCCTTGACAATAACTCAGAGAACCAGATGCTGAGTAGATTTTATCTCTATGAAGAATTTCTGCATCGTGAGGCCCTTATACAATCAGATCACATATACAGGTCACATTCTCAAGGTTAATGAAGTTCAGGTGACAAAACTGAGGAAAAAAGTTACAAGGCAACTAAAACCAAACCCTAAATTATGGCTGCCTAAAATCATAGAGAAGCAATCAGAACTCATGAGTTTCACTCCAATGTTATTAACTGCAGGACTAGGAAATATGCAATCAAGCTTTTTCTGTAAAACACATAGAAAACATGTAGCTACAAGACGTATTTAAGTTGTTGTTGTTGTTGTTTGGTCCTTGTTACTCCTCGAGGAGCACAGGGCTGCAACAACACTATGCCACTGAACCCGGGATAGTGTTGTTGCAATTTCTGTAACAGATTTTGTTTTTTACCTGATTGCGTTGTTAGCCCAAAACAAAACCCCCAACCTGGAGGGCCAGGGTGCAACATTTTAGTCTGGCTCGACAGGGCACGCAAGGCACCACACCACGACAAGGTAAGTTGCACCAACTAGTGGTGGCATATTTAAATTATTCATGTGAAATAAGTGTACGCTCTTCCTATTGAATTAGATGGTAGTTGCACCTTTGTCTAGAAGAAAGAGGCATCGCTACTTTTGCATGATACACCTTGAATGTGTACACACATATAAAACACAAGTATTAGTATGAATTGAGCTGAATAAAATAAATGTGATAGCCCAAGCAATCAAAAAATGTGAAAGAATTGCAAAGTAAAGTCTCAGAGAATGTTTATAGTCTTCTGCCCATAGCTGAGAATGACAACTTTTGATGCACATTTTCAGCTTTAACAAGTGAAAGATTGATAGTATGAAGCTGATTGTTATTCCAGTCACCATTGTCCTTGCTGATTTTAGCTAGAACTCTCTTCTGCTGTCAAGATCAGTTTATATTCAAGTGTGTCATAGTATCTAGTGACAAATGCAGACAACATTGAGATATGGTCAGTATAATTTGCAAGCAGTGACCTTGATTAAAGATTTGTCAGACTGTCTACTTATTGGCACTTCTCTAGTGCCATTTCAAGTTAAAATAACATCAGGAATGGTTAATCCAGCCAGCAACATTTTATGGGTAAATATATGCACTTAGAATAGATTGATTTTAGGTTACATGGTACTGTGAATTTCTCTGCCTAAACCAATAGCAAAATAGCCTGGAGTGAATTGTTCTAGATCTTCCCTTCAGCCTTCTTTTTCAACTACTCTGTATGTTTATGAAAGATGCAGGATTGACACAACTGTGGAATAAAATCTGCTATTTATTTTCCGGACATAGAAAATACAAGTTGGTCAGTGACAGTCAAAGTGTCTGCACACAATCCAGGTGCTGTCTTAACTTTCTCTCCAAGCGGCGTGCTCTGCATCTGCAAGTGTGTTTCTTGTCCAACTCATTTAACCTTTAGGTCTTCTGTTGGCTCTCTGTAATGTTGACACCTCTCCATCAAACAAGGCATGACTCATTCATTTAGTATGTTAATTTACAAGTATCATTTGACTAATTTGCAACACCTATATTCCAAGTTATGCTTTGTATGTCTATAATGAAATATAGTACCTTTATTAAACATTGCATTTTTATGTAAATACATATACATAATTACATATGTATATGCATATACACATACATGTATCCATGTATCCATAATATATATGTATGTATATACATATAGCTAAAATATACAGCCAAGTAGTGTTAACAAAAATAAATGCTATTTGTTTGTGTAGAATATTCTTGTGTAAAACTGAGCATAAACAACATAAAAACATAAACAGTAGCAATCACATTTTCATTGTAGCTTATGTGGTCTTGTACAAGATGCTTTATTTGTGAATTTATTAATTTCCAAGATAATGCAGAACAAACGAATAGATAAGGATATAGTCCTGGGTATGTATCATGTTACATTTGAACTGCAGAATAATGCTATTCTGTGTGTCATATTTTAAAAAGTAAATTTACCACACAGAGAAATGTTATTCAAAATTTGAAAATACTTGGTCAGATTCTGAGATGTATAAATCAGCAGAGCAATGATGGAGCTCCAATGACTTTTGCCAATTATTACTTATACCAGATAACTTACACCAATAAGTCTATAACTGACTAAATCTAAAACCTGGAATGATTGTGCTATATACATGGTTCAGCTAATAAAATAATACATTTTCTTGGTATCCTTTCGTTTTACACAATTTAGCTAGTAATAATAGATTAAAGGATGATTGCAGAGAAAGTCACTAGACAAAATGACTCTCAAATATTATGAATAGTGGTCAAGCGTTTAATTTAAAAGTCAGAGTACTTTTACAAAAAAGGATGAGGGAAAGAATTGTTCTTCATGGACTGTTTGATTGGTGAAATACAGTATTTTGTATAATATCTTTAGTAAAGCCTACATTCTAAACAAGAGGTCAAAATCACTTCAGACAGGCATTACATTAAGAATACAAGAGGGAGGGGAGAAATTAAGATGTAGATGCAAAGGAGAAAATATTTTTACTGTGGCTTTTCAACAAAGGTGAGCTGTTGGTAGGATTGATAGTTAAAGACAGGCTCATAAAAGTGAGAGACTATTTAACATAACTGAAAAGGATAAAAAGTCTAATATTTCATGTGACAAATGAGTATCATCACAACAGAAACACATATTTAAATTGTTTTGTAATTTATGGCTCTTGTCTTAAGCAAGATGGAATTTGTTCCTCCCTTCCTAATGTATGATAAAGCAGTTAACACTTAGGGAACTCGTATCTTCAAAAAGATCTGTTTAATCAGTTTTGTAGAGTTCTTCATAGCAAATTTTGAAGCAGAGGAGTTAGACATAACAGAAATGCTATCAGAGTAGATCTATCAAAGATTATGAAAACAGTAAATGTGGGCTCCATTTTCTTCAGGATCACTTTTTCATCTAAATGTTAAATGATGACTTCACCACCTCTGTAGTGCCTGTTATCTTCTTTTCACAAGATGTAGGACCCACACAGAAGATAGGCTGCAATCTGAAGGATGCAGGGAACATAACCATCCTCATCCTTACTCTAGTCTTATAGATCTTTCTCAGTCACAGTCATGTAGCCCATATGTACAGTTGTTTTGATGATTTTTATTTTTTTTTTCTCTCTTGGAAGAGCTACGTAATAGCAGCCCTTGCAACTCTTTAGAAATAGACTCCTTCAATCAGCCTTGTCTTCTCCTTGATACTTTGTGAATAAAGAAGCCGCTGGTTGATAAATTCAAACGCTAATCAGCAGACCTAGAAAGCCAAACTCTACTAAGAAGATCTAGAGAGCACTCACTGAAACTTTCTCTGAGAGCTGCTTCCTTCACTAACGTGATAGGCACCCTCTGTTCAGATAGTTCCAGTAATACTTTTTTGGCAATCTACAATTATTACAGATACTTTTAAGTGTAAAATTGTGGCTTTCAGACTTCCAGTTTGACATGTCTAGTTTCCCTACAGCATAAGCACCCTATGAATATAATGAAGTATATAAACTAAAATTCAATGAAAATTAATCTAGAAAGGTGCCCAAGCAAAAATATTGCCCTTCACTTTGTAAAGGCATTAGATGTCCATACCCTGGTGTCTTTTTCCTGAATTTGTATTTCACGGCATTTCTGTTCATTACTTTACATATTATGTGCACAGAGGGACATTATCTTTTCAGGGGAAGATGGAGTGAATCCTGCATGAAGTATGAATGCATTAATTTCATTTTAGTTTGATAGAGTCTATGGAGATTCAGGATATTGTCTATAATGGATATATCCAAGGAAATAATTTGGAGCTGTGGTAGTGCATGAAAAGTCATGATTCAGGACAAAAACTAAAAACAAAATTCCACAATAGCTTGAATAAAGTCTAGTAAAAAGAAACAAAGAAGTTCCAGGTCTGAATAATGACAAATGCTACTACTTCTTGAGACAATGTGATGGTAGAATGTGATATTCATTGGTATTACCTTCTTTAAAATTTTAGTATTTCTGACTGCTGTCGTGTCATACAGAGCTATACATAACTCTGCCATGGAAAATGAAAATTAATTTTGTTTCTTTTCTTCTAATTAATAAACAGAGTTTTATATAGATATTTTTAAGATTTTAAGTTACTTTAAAATAATGTAGTTAATGGTTGATATTTTTTTCTCATGTAGTGGTACCAATCAAAATGAAGGAAAAAGTGGCTTTCACTGTTCCTGGTATTTTAGAGTTTTCAAGCCCAAAGGCTGCCTTTCCAGTTGTAGATTCTTTATTTTGATTAATTCTTATTATGTAAGCAAAGTGGTTTTTTTAGTGAGTATTTCTGAGTCATTCAAGATATGCTTATGAGAAGTAAACCATACAGGCTGCTCCAACCAAAATGATGTGAAAAAGATTAAAATTAAGATTATGAGGTCTGAATCTAAAACATGCTTAGACCCAAGAGACCTTGCACAAAGCTACCTGTTACTGCAAGAAGCAGTCACACTTTATAATCCCATGGAACTCTTAGATTAACACCTTTTGCGCTGCTGTGGGAGTCCAGAGTTTCAAACATCTCTGAGGGGCTGGGCTGCCTGAGCTCAAGGCCAGCTCAGATACGGTGCAGCCATGCAACGTGTAATGAGGCTGCTGTGAGCAGAGCTGTGAGAAGCTTTGTTAGCCCCTCCTTCACCCAAGAGCTGCACTTAAGCTCAAGCCCTCACCCTTGGTCCTTGCCTGTGCTATGTTGGAGTCATGCCTGTGCTTGGTCATATACCTCATTGGTTCTCACCCTGACTTGACTTCCTGGCTTGATCCTGGACTTGCCTGATCTCAGTGCACTTGCCTGGCAACCACTGGAAAGCAGCTGAGCCATGATACTGTCACTGCTCCTTTCTCCTTGCTCCAGAGCCAGGGTTCTGCCTGAATCACCAAGGTCACAGGGCCTGACAGCCTTGCTGCCACTCTTTCCTCTCTGCTCACCTTCCCTTGACTATCAGTCCAGTCTTGCTGCTGTCGGACACTGAGTGCCTGACATCGTGAGCTACAATTGAATTAACATTTCACTGCTCTTTATTATTGGCATCTGTCATTTGCAAGTAATATACCAACCCGTCTCTATTTGTCACAAAAGAGAAGTTTGGGTAATATGTTGGCAATACAGGTTTTCAGATGTCTTTCCATCAATGATACTGTCAGGAATACATAAGCAAAACCTCTTATCTCTGCCACAGTGTACATTTTTAGCTCTGTATGGCAGCAATCATGTATAGATGGGCTATGTACTGGTTTATTTTGCTTTTCTTCACCATCAGAACAAATACATCTTATTTCCACATTGTGAAATTGCCCTGGTGATATATGTGTCACATATCATTGCTGGAATCTCATCTACCAGGCTAGTTTCAGCTCGTACATTGCATTGGCCTCACATTTCTGGGACCATATTTTTGGCAGCTATAAGCAGAAATTATGCTTGGATATAAGAAGGTGAGTAACATGTCTAATTATATGTGTGTGCAGATATGCCTCCATTCTGAACTGTTTAATGAAAAATGTTGAAGAGGATTTTATTTGGACTTTGGACTATGTATATATCAATACTAACCAGGAGAACCTGCATGCTTTGGGATTTGTTTGTTAGTGCTCTTCGATCGTGCCCTGTATCAGTATAATTCATGACGTTTAAGTAGACAGAGCTTGAGTTGCATGCTTAAGTGATTAAAAAGTACTGTGCCTGCCCTCTTGACATGTTAGATCATGCTTCCTATGAAACATTATGAATTATAAATGTTTTTTTTTTAAGATCTCAGAGATCTGGACAGTTAGAGAAGCTGAGAATGCTTACATATTTATCAATATGAAATTGACTCTTCCAGCCTCTAAGCTTTTCCATCATACACTACTAAAGGGTTTTTTTGCTATTTATTTTTCTTCTGGTACATTTATTTCTTTGCTACTAATAAACTACGTATTTAGTATACCTACCATGTTCATCAGTCAGTTAACATGGTGAGAAAGATGTGTTTAGAATAAATTTCCTTTAAAAATTTAGTGGGAAATCTTTTCAAGTTATTCTCCTTGTACTGACTTTACTGTTGTGAAACAGTAACAGGCAAAGAGCCACATTTTCATAGGATATTACTGTTTTGAAAGTAGCTATCATCTTCCTCTATGCCTTATTCTGCAGACTAACGTCTGTTTAGCTCCTAGAACATATCACTATTGTACCAAAACCCAGCTGTTATGTATCTCTTCTTATAGTGGATTTTAGAGGGGTCTTTATTTTCCTTAGAAAGATTTAGGAATGAAAAGATATCTGGCCAAATTATAATAGTTATGTAATTTTCTCTCTCTTACACATCTCAGATCTTTGTTGGACAGCTGCCCAGATGCAAACAAGCAAACAAACAAACAAAAAACTTCATTATATTGGCAATAAACATCTTGTAATTTGAATAATAATTCAAAAAGGCAGAGCTGATACGAATAGAAAGAGTGCATTATTTACTTACCATAATGCCTTATTTCTAATGATTCTGCAAAGACTTTAATAGAGCAGCATGAGCAGGTGGTATTAAATATTAACCTTGACAAACATTGTCTGCAGCTGGAAAACCAACAATAGTTTTTACTCTGAACTTTTTTTCTCAAAAGTGATATCTGAAGTTATATTGTAGAAATAGCATATGTCATGTCTTGTCATGTGTGATTAGACTGTGTCAGCTAAAACTCAAGGGAGAAAGAGTCATTACATGTACACTTTTCTGGGTTAAAAAAAATTAATGAAAAAGCAACAAATTAGATAACTGTTTTCTAAAGTCATGTGTTGATGCTAAGGTTTTACTTTTTTTTTTTTTTCCAAGATAACATCAGCAGAACCATTAACATAACAAGCAAGCATTATCATGCCTTTCCTTCACTAAGTAACAAACAGCCTTTCTCAGTCAGAGCTGGTGGTATTTTGAAAAAAAACACACTACCGAATCCATCAAACCAAAGAGCAAGTAGTCTTTTAGAGTCAATGGGAGATAGCAACTACTGGCCTTGAGGTCACAGATTTTCAAAAGATAAACAGTACTAGCAAATTAGCCCAGATACATTGATTGGAATTGGTTGAATGTCTTCTCATCAAAGTGGAAATAGCCTCCTCTATAAGGGAAACAGTCTGCCCAATGTTTAAATGTAACCCAATGTTAAACTACTGTTGTATTCTTTAGCTAGCACTGCAAATAAGGCTGGGGAAAAAAAATAAATCCCTTATAATGATGAAATCTAGGCTTCTCAAGTTAGACCAAATTTGGCCGAAATTCAAAATCTCCTGTGTTTGATTTTAGCTTAGAGTAGGAAATGAAATGGACAGTTGGAGCAAAGTCTTTATAGTTACACTTGAGGAATAGGAGTGAGAAAATAGAGAATAATCAGGCATCAGGCAACTAGGCTAACATATGGACAAGTTACTAGTGAATAATTTCTATAGGCCAGGAACAAGGGTCAGATGTCCTTATTAATAAAGTTGAATCTTCTTGAAGCATCTAATGTAAATGACTGTACAATCCTCCAATCTTTCTTTATGGATATGGAGGTAATTGTATATATTTTGTCTGTGTAACTTTGCACTCCAGGTGTATTTCAGATATACAATACTTAAAGCGTGACAGCCTATGAGCACTGCTGTCTAATGCATTATCTTCTATTCTGCTCTATCTCCCAAAAAAGACACTGCTTTCAACACAAAAATTTCTTACAATATATTTTTCATTACAATTTGAAAAGCTCTTCTTTAGGCTGAAATGATTCTTTGTGCTATGGCACCCAGTTACATGTAGGTCTCTGATTTTCCCTGCAGTGACTCAGGAGTTTCTCAAAGACAACCCTCCTACCTCTTCAGATCACTGAAGCTCAGCTCCACAAACAAACAAACAAACCAACCAACCTACCTACCTTTTTATAATATGTGTTTGGGGGTGGGTGGGTTCTTTATTGGTTTGTGGGGTTTTTGGTGTTTGGTTTTGTTTTGTGGGTTTGTTTGTTTGTTTGTTTGTTTGTTTGTTTGTTTGTTTTAAATAGGATTTGAAATGCTGAGTTAAGGGCTAATTATAATATACAGAGAATGAGGAACTCTGGGTCCCTCAGAAGGGGATCCATAAAATCTTGGGTGTCAAGACAACTTTATAGGCAGTATTTTAGGTATCTCAGATCAATAAGCAGACAACTGAAAGGGTAGAAGGAGAAAGTGTGTGTGTAAAAGTTTAAATAATATTATTAGGCTCAGACTATTAAAAAATAATGTAGGTTGTACTTTAATCACTACTGTGGCTTCATATGACTGGTTCAACATCTTTAAAACAGTAATGTAAGTGTAGTGTAAGACAGTATTATCCTGATATATAGAAATATATTATCCAGCTGAAATAATTCCAATGAAGTCTGTATAGTAGTGCCTAGAACTTCAGAGGGATGGTAGCATCTTTGTTGCAATAAAATCTTTTAAATAGGTAAATTCACAGTTTCACAACTATATAATCTAATAATTATTGCAAACTGTTTCAAACTATTGCATATTACAAATGTTTTTTTCTTATTTTGGAGCTCAGACATAATTCCATAAAATGAATACAAAATATAATACATTATCAACAGCAAAAAGATTATTCAATATAATCAGTATTTTTGCCTAAAACTTTGGGGCAGAGCATTTGGAATTTGATCCTGTAGTCTTTCTCCCTGCAAAACATGCATTAACTTGAAAGGTGGTTTTGCTTGAGTAAGGATGGCTAAAAATCAAGCTCTTGAAAAGAAAGTATAAATGGCATATAATTCAACATGCAATGAAGTTTATTTCTTTTTAAGATTCAGAAAACATAAATGGTAATTGCTAGGTCCTATTTCTGTTACTATAGGTAATACGGGAGGGGAGAGGAAATTGTGTTTGCAGTAAAATTCTGGTATAATATATGCAATAATATTCTGTAATACACAGTATTCCGTAATACACATTTAATTCCCATCCTACTAAGATTTATGCACATGCTATAAGTAAGTATATACTTGTAGTTTGACAGAGTGAAGTCTTACACTTTGTTCATAACACATTATTTCTGCAGAGAATTGTGTGTGCAAATGTCTTAGCTATGTTTGAATCAGTGTGAAGAAAGATATACAAGCTATACTGTGAATAAGTGTTAGTAGTAAAAAAAACCCAAAACCAGCTAAAATATTTTTCAATTAATTTATCTTCTACAGAATCAGGTAAGTTATGCTTTTCCTCACAATGATGATGGAAAACAGAGGAAAAAAAAACCCAAAATTATTTGTAAATACTGTATGATCAGGTCTCCAAAACACTTAATTAAAAATACATGAAGGTTATTATAAATGCAATTATTGAAGAGGCAGCTTATACTTAATGAAAGAAGTTTAAATACAGATATTGGCAGACAGTCAGTTACTGTTTGGCTGCTTGTATGAGAACAGCTCTTGAAGGATCTCCTTAAATTCCCATGGCTTCTGACTACACTTATAAGATGCACTCATGCTTGCAGATATTCAGTGCTCTAAGTGGAACAGTGGGAGACAAGCCTGAATCTTATTCCTTATTTAATTTGAAGCAGGAGCTGACAGTAACCTTTTACATATATCCTTGTGAGAAGCAAGCACTGAAGCCTAAAGTACTTTTTAGCTTCTAGTGACAGCTTTTTTGGTATGACTTCACAACGTCCCTCATGCTATGTTAACACACAGCTTGACAAAGGGTCTACAGGTTAAATGTGATGTTTTTACTCTTGTTGGTACAGTTTTGTATTCGTCAACTGAATAGTGGAGTGTTTGCTAAAATTTATTCTCCGGTTGTCCAGAACTGCTGGAGACTAGTTCAGAAGCTGGCATTTCTTTCAAGATGCTAGCAGATTGGTGGCAGTTTTCATTAGTGTCCCAAAGGAAAACGCAAGTGTTACAGACATGTAAATTTATTAAGGTTTTATTTTTGATTACTTGCAATTACAAGCTGCAAACTTTTCTGGGCTACTAAAAGATAGAAACTCTAAAGGTTCTTAAAGAGACATGGAAGGAACTGGAAACATAACCAAAAAGAAATTTCAGTATTACACCAAAAATAGTATTTTCTGGCATTAGGTAACAACAGAAAAAACCCTTCTTATATTCATTCCTTGTATTTCTCTTTGTATGTGAGATTTACCACCACTGTTAGACAAAACATAGGTATCCTAAAATGCAAAATGTGGTATTGTTCCACCAAAATCATTGTAAACAAATTTTTTAAATATTTAGAAATAATCCAGATAAAACCTTTCATATTATATCCAATTCTTTTACATTTCTAATAGTTTTGGTCATTTTCCCCCCTTCCCCTTAAAGAATAAAATTGAACCCAACATTTTTGATGTCACTATAGTGTTCTGGGTTCTGCATTGCCTAATCTTGTAACAATAGACAATGAACAGGTTATTGTGAATCATTAGGAAATAAACTACAAGAGCACAAAGTTTAGAAATTGTGACGGTATATGATATAGTCTGAACAATCTGCTCTAAGAATTCACTATTATTTTATACTGTTTCTGTTTCAATTATATGCCCTGTGCCTAAACCAAGAAAAAAACTGGAAGATGTTATTTATTTATTGTCTTCAGCAGTGCTGTGGGCAACAGGATAGAAATTTGAAGATAAGACCAATTGGTGTGTATGGCTGGTGCACTGGAAGAGGGCTGACATCCACAGGGACCTCAAAAGTCTGGAGAAATGGAGCAACAAGAGCTTAATGAAGTTCAACAAAGACATACAAAGTCTTACACCATAGACCTCATGCAAGAATATAGGCTGGAAATAGACTGATTAGGCAGCAGCTCTGTAGAAAGGGTCCTGATGGAGCATAAGCTGAACATCAGTCTTAATGCACCCTTTCCTTGAAGTCTAATGACATACTGGCTGCATTAGCAAAAGCATAGCCAAGAGAAATGCTTATTCCCCTGTGCTGCACTCCGTAGGCTGGATATGGAATACTTTGTCTAATTTAAATGCTCTCAGTACACAAGAGACTAATAAACTGGAGTGAGTCCAGTGGAGAGTCACCAGGATGGTGAGGGTTCTGGAGCACCTGACACATGAGGAGAGGCTGAGGGAAATGGACTTAATCAGCCTATGGAAGGCTAAAAAGAAATCTAATTACAGTCTTCAAGTATATAATTGATAATAGGGGAGAAGATGGAACCAGACTCTTCTCAGTGATGTGGAGCAGAGTAAGAAGATATAATGGTCACAAGCTGCAGCAAAGGAAATTCCTTTGTAATGTGTGAGGTCAAGCACTGGAACAGAGTGTCAAGAGATGTGCCATCAGCATTCCTGAAAATTTTAGAAACTTGGCTAGGAATGTCGCTGAGCAACCCAATTCAACTTTGAAGGTAACCCTGCTTTGAGTAAGGAGTTGGACCAGATAGCCTCCTGAGCTTTTTTCCAAACCGAACTGTTCTAATATTCTGTTATTTAGAAGGCCATTCAACGGTAGATAGATTGTAAAAGAATGAACGAAGTTGGAAAAGAAAGTTCATAGATTTATTAAGATGAAGAATCATTCAATCAGTTTGTCTGACTGCCTATTCATATATATATCATAGTGAAATATATTTCACTCAGTTATAGTCTCAGTACCAATAATTTTGCACTTGGCAGTAGCACACCTTTATGGTAAATACAAAAAGAGGCATTTCAGCAAAAAGGCCTGGTGAGTGGAAGTAATAGAAACATTTGCTAAATTCTGCAGCTTTGTAAAACAAAACAAAACAAAATATGGAGGGAATATTTAACCCATTATTTTGATTTACACTTTGACCTTTTCTTTTCAAAGATCTTTCTCCATTTCACCTTTTATATTTGATTGAAAAAAAGACTGAGTTTCAGTTGTATTACAGGTAATCAAAAAATGCAAAACATTGGAAATAGGGATAATTTAGACATCTAAACTACAGTGGAGTATCCATGTTCTATAATTCATTATATCTGCTATAATCATTCTATTTTCTCATGTATTTTTCAATGGCCTCAGTTCTTAAGACAACGTGTATCTATTGCCTCCATATCTTCATAATTACTGCACAGTTTTCTTCACATTTTACGTCAAGGTGAAGAAGCTGTGTTTCATCAGAGTGCACATGAAATTTTTGAGGAAAATATTACTTTCTAACCTCTTACTGTCCTACTAATGCTTGCAAAATATACAGTAAATCTCTGTTGATTTTATGCATACTTGAACATCCTATCATCTTTTACTGTCTTTCAAAATATTTTATGTATAATACTATTTGCAGAAATCAGTACTAATAATACCAATAAAAATTATTGTTTCTATGCTTGCTGGATAAGAATCTAAGGGATAAACAGGACTAACATCTCTGTCTCATTAAAAAGTTTAAGAAATATACAAGTGAGTTGTAACATGTAAGCAAGATTAAATCAATTCTGCCATGTTATCATTAAATATTCTAAGGAGTAAAATTATATTTGGAAGGAAAAGATGAAGGAAAAGGCAGACAATGAAGTAGATCAGAAAAGAAATTTAATTTCTGAGTTTCCTGACATTAGGCAGTTTATATGTAAAAATCTATGTTTTGTTAACAATCTTTTGCACTGTAATGTCTTATGCTGTTTTACGGTCGTGAAAGAGAGAGAAGAGAATGACAGAATGAGCACAGCCAAGTTTGGCCTATATGACAGTATTTCTTCTTTGACAGTATTACTTTTCTGCATTAATTCTAGTAGCTTAAACTGTGCTTGAACTCTTGAGGGTGGACAAGTGAGAGAATGGGTTGTTAAATTTAGGATTTACATCACAAGCTACAAAATATATACATTTTAAATTAACTAATGATGTAAGAGCAATTAATCAAATTAAATCCCCTGAGCTAGATTGTGAAGTCTAAATCAAAGGGAGTGTTTGAACTGGATGATTTATACTGGAGGTATGATTGTCCTTGTTTGACCTATTGTTGGTGATTAGTGAGAGGAAGTCATTAATGCCTGGAAAAGGCAAAGGGTTTCTATGGTATGTGGTAGGAATATTTCACAGAATCACAGACTGGTGGGGGTTGGAAGGGACCTCTGGAGATCATTGTCAGAGACTGTCGAAAGACCACAAATACCCTGTGAGCTGCCTCTCTCCACCTCTGGTAACTTTCCAGCAGCTACTCTGGGCATGCGCCAGACACCTGGGACCCCGGAGGAGCCCCACAACGCAATTTCAGAACTCTCTGGAATGTCAAACTGCACAAACATGAACCCCTGAACCTTCCAGAGCAATGGACTGCCCAGGTGCAAAACATCTGCCTGTTACCACCCCGAGGGGGTCCCTGAGGGGCAGAACAGTGTAAAGGCCAGCATGTGTGCCACACTGTTGTTGACCCACCTGTGGGCTAAGATGCTATACCTGTGAGGACATTGTGGGATCTAAGGGTGGTGGTACCTGTTCTATCCTTTCTTTTCTTTCTTCTCCTTTCCTCTTAATAAACCTATGTGTTACAAAACTGGTTGTTGCCTTAGCCAGACCGATATGCCTAGTTGCTGGTTGCTCCAGTTCTTGTTTATGGCAAGTGTTTTATTCGTTATCTGCACAGTTGCCAGTTGTTGATGCCTAGCCCGTAGATTGGTAACAAAACTCTGTTACATTGTTCCTCTGAGTCATTGCTGTGGCTCATTTAATTTGCAGGTCCGCGGGGCAGGACTCACACCTTTGAGGGATAAAAAAGTTTTACCTCTCACAACCCACCGAATNGGCATGTGCCGGACACCTGGGACCCCGGAGGAGCCCCACAACGCAATTTCAGAACTCTCTGGAATGTCAAACTGCACAAACATGAACCCCTGAACCTTCCAGAGCAATGGACTGCCCAGGTGCAAAACATCTGCCTGTTACCACCCCGAGGGGGTCCCTGAGGGGCAGAACAGTGTAAAGGCCAGCATGTGTGCCACACTGTTGTTGACCCACCTGTGGGCTAAGATGCTATACCTGTGAGGACATTGTGGGATCTAAGGGTGGTGGTACCTGTTCTATCCTTTCTTTTCTTTCTTCTCCTTTCCTCTTAATAAACCTATGTGTTATAAAACTGGTTGTTGCCTTAGCCAGACCGATATGCCTAGTTGCTGGTTGCTCCAGTTCTTGTTTATGGCAAGTGTTTTATTCGTTNGCTCCAGTTCTTGTTTGTGGCAAGTGTTTTATCCGTTATCTGCACAGCTGCCAGTCGTTGACGCCTAGCCCGTAGATTGGTAATAAAACTCTGTTACAGTGTTCCTCTGAGTCATTGCTGTGGCTCATTTAATTTGCAGGTCCGCGGGGCAGGACTCACACCTTTGAGGGATAAAAAAGTTTTACCTCTCACAACCCACCGAATGGGATGAGTCAATCATCTAGTCCAACCCCTCTCCTAAAGCAGGATCACCCAGAGCAGGTTGCCCAGGACTGTGTCCAGGCAGGTTTTGAGTATCTTCAAAGAAGGACACTCCACAGCCTCTCTAGACAGCCTGTTCCAGTGCTTGGTAAAGTAAAGTTTTTCCTCATGTTCAGACAGAACTTGCTGTGTTCCAGTTTGTGCCCATTGCCCCTTATCCTGTCACTGGGCACCACTGAAGAGTCTGACCCAATCCTCTTGACACTTGCCCTTTAGGTATTTATAAGCATTGATCAGATCCCCTCTCAGTCTCCTACTCTCTAGGCTAAAAAGACCCAGCTCTCTCAGCCTGTCCTCATATGAGAGATGCTCCAGTCCCCTAATCATCTTTGTAGCCCTCCACTGGACTCTCTTGGTAGTCCTTTGTCTTGAAACGTGGAGCTCAGAACTGGGTGCAGTACTCCAGATGTGACCTCACCAGGGAAGAGTAGAGAGGGAAGAGAACCTCCCTCGACCTGATGGCCACACTTCTTAATGCATTCCAGGATACCATTGGCCTTCTTGGCCACAAGGGCACATTGCTGGCTCATGGATAACTTCTTGTCCACCAGGATTCCTGGTCCTTCTCTGCAGAGCTGTTTCCCAGTAGGTCAACCCCTAACCTGTACAGGTGCTTGGGGTTATACCTACCTAGGTGCAGGACCCTACACTTGTCTCTGTTGAATATCATGAGTTTCCTCTCTGCCTAACTCTCTAGTCTGTCCAGATCTCACTGAATGGTAGCACAACCTTCTGGTGTATTGGCCACTCCTCCCAGTTCTGTATCATCAGCAAACTTGCTGAGGGTACACTCTGTGCCTTCATCCAGGTCACTGATGAATATTCCTGCCTATTCTGCTTTCATCTCTGCACCTTGAATTATTTCTTATGGTCATGGTCTAATTTTAATTATAAAATCATACTAAATTGCTAGAAATTACTGCAAAACAAGTGGAAGGGAGATTTTCACTCTGCTCTATCGCAGCATATAGATGCCTTTACTCACATCAAGTTTAGTTCCTACTTTGATGAATTTCCACTGCATTAAAGCATTCATTGAAATATTAATTAAATGCACAGTGGGAAGTCTTGGCTTGACTTTAGGCATGAGCAAGCACAATTCCTTATGGCTAACTCCCAGTCTTTATCAGTTATGATAAATTAAACCCACAGTGGTAGGTCAGCAAAGGGCAGTCCAATGCATAAGCTACAAGACAAAATTGTGTTCCTCTTTTTGTACAGCTCAGGAGATGTGGAGGTTGCCAAGAGGAGGAAGGTCTTGGCAATTATCAGAGTTGTTAAAGAACAGGTCACAGAGGCAAAGGATATGTAATCCAGGCTTAAGTTTCTAGAGTGTGAGATATCAAGAAAACTCTACATTATTGTTTTCCAATATAGCACTTACATTTAATTTACATGAGGCATTTGTGGCACAATATTGTGTTCATAGTTGATTGGATCCAGGTTTGTGTGTTCATCAACAAAAACATTAGTTACATAATTTACTTCAATTATTCATGATGTATCTCTTCTATTAAGTTGTAACTGTATTTCTGACCAGTGTTAATGAGAAAGAGACAGAGGAGGCTGAAAGCTTTCCTGCTGTTATCATCAGCTGGCAGCCTTCTAATAGAAATACTCATTTCACAAGGGGCTGATGTAAAATAAATTAACATTGGAAGATCTTCCTCACAGAAAATCTAGGGGAAAATCCTGAAGCTCTAATACAGGGAACAGGATACCCTCTTTTGCTTTCTCTGTCATATATGGTTACAGAACGGTGACTCTTCAGTAGAGCCTGGGATTAGCTGTGGCAGGACAAAGGACTGACAGAAGCCATTGAGTCTTGTGGAGCAGAAATGAGTAACTGATTTGGCAGGAAAAAAAAAAAAAAAAAAAAGATTTCTAGTAAAACTTTACATGACAGCTGTTCAGAAGCTACCAAGGAAGACATAATTTTTGAAGAAGAAACATGCCAATTAGATGAAATGCAGACATGTTACATGGAGGTTTCAGATGAGTATATGCCCATAAAGACGATGTCATCATGAACATAGGCCTTAACCAATGTAATTAGCTAAAGAAGTAATTGGGAGCTGCTGTCAGGGAACATTCACTGAGTTAATAAAGCTGTTATTAAAACCTAATTGAACTACTTTCCTTTATCTTGTCTCTCTTTATATATATCCAGAAAGTTGCATGCTACGGAGTGAGACTGGCAATTAAGCTGTAATTATATAGTGCCTTTATATATACTTACCAGAACAATACCCAGATTTTTTCAGTGAGAATATATGTGTATGTACTTACACATATATTTACATATTTACCTGTCTATAAGAGTTCAGGTATGACTTTTCTGTTCTGACCACATTGCACAGAAATATTCTTATTAGCTGTTCACAGTGTTTCTACCTTGGAGTTTAAAGAAGCTATTTCAAATGTATCTTTGACTTTTTCTTATTCCTAATAAAAATGCATACCTACAAGTCATGTCTTTGTGGAAGAAATCCACACAAATCCATGAACACCACGTAAAGTATTGTTCTTCTGCTCTTTGCTTGATTGCTTCTGATGTATAATTTTAATATATTATGTAATAGAACTTTGTTTCTCAACAAAGAGGATAAAAATTATCTTTCTCAAAGCTTATATTAGGATGCTTTTCTCTAGGAATAACAACCTACAGAGTACAGGAGGTTAAGAATCATCAGATTCATTTTTCCTCATCTTTCCAGGCTCTCTCATCAGTTTAGCTTCCAAGAATTTTATTTGCTCAGCTTGTTCAGGCATTCAGTTAAACCTTACCTGTGAAGACTTAGTTTCTTCTTCTAGGAAAGACTGAGATTTTAGACTCATAGTTTGGACTTCTTCAGGACCCTTGTTAATTTGACTATCAGGAAACTATTGCCTTTAGCTCTTTTGAGCATGCCATCTTGCTGATACTGTCATTTGCCCTTGTCTACTGTTGCTACCTGTGACTGATACACTGTTATAGCTAATGTCTTGGCTTGGTACATAACAGCAACTTTTCTTTTACACATTCTTATTTATTGCCGTTGTTATTATTCCTCTGAATATGCATTTAAACTTCAAAAGTTTCTGCTCATGTTAGGCAGAATCCCACTGCTTACTGCTGAATCTTTCTTTACCTTTACATGTCTACTGCCACAGTATGGTTTGTTCTTTCATTACCTAATTTGATTCTGCCTTGCGATTTGGCATAGTCTGCCATTAATATAGGCCCAGGTCTGAGTTCCAATTGCTCATCACTGACTATGGGCTCCAGTAGACCAGCTGGGTAGATGACTTTTTGTTGATTCTACATAGCTAAGAGTATGAGATATTTCATATATTGCTCCCACTAGGTGGGAATCAACAGTTGATTTGGCAAGCGAAGGAGATATCTAGTAATAAAATTTTACTTGACAGCTGTTCAGAAGCTATCAAGGAATCTTCATACCACAGGATGAAGAAATATTTTTTGAAGCAGAAACATGACAACTAGATAAAATGCAGCTATGCTACATGGAGTTTTCAGATGAGTTTGTCTTCACTGCCAACAAAAATTTAGTTACAGAATGACATCAGGGTCCCAAACAGCCCCTATTTACAAAGGGAGACTATCTGGCTGTGTGAATGCATGATGTGATATGGAATCCAAGACACTTAAAAAGGGAGGTGTTACAACCCCCATGGTCCTTCAATAAATTGCAGACATTTCATTTTAAACGCGTTTAAAATACAAGCTAAACCTCCCATCTTTTCATAAATGATTCTACAGCAGTTATGTATTGTGTTACAGCCTCAACAGGATATCATCTCAAGAGCAAACTTAAACCAGACTTTATCCTATAGATTAGCACAAACTAAGCTTTGAGACCATATGCAGGTACTAGTTTAAAGCATGGCATGTATATATGCTTGTACAATAAATTACTTTCCTTTCTCCCTCTCTTCCCTCCTACCTGAAGGCCACTGCTGACCAAAGTATTTATACACACTGTCCAACCCTGAGAAACCTGTACAGATGCTAACCTTCCTTGCTGGACAGCAATTCTGTGACCAGTGTAGTTGTTTTTAGCCAGCGATGGTAGCCTCTTCTCCTTTGAAGAGTGTGATAGTGCGCAAGTGCTGTCTTTGTCTAATGCTTTGCAAAACTTCAAAACTTTTTTCAGCTCTAGGTACATGATCCAGAATTCAGGAAAAACAGTTCTAGATTGGATTAAATTCTATTTATTCTGGTGTCCATGGAATTAACAAACTTTGATTCTTTTCTCTACTAAGATGAAGGAAAGAAATCTTATCTTGGGTGTGGTTTGGGTGAATTAATTTGTAATCTCAGATAAAAAATAAGATATTGTTCTCCAATGAAATAATGAAAAATATTAGACATAATGAAGTAAACAAAGCACTCCCACATACCTAAAAATCTTTCATTTATTTTTTGTGCTTTGATTCATGAAGTCTCTAGCCACATATTTCTAAGTCAAATCCTGTATCTCTGTATCAGCATATTTAAGGTCAGCTGTACTACACTATACAAGGTTCATGTGTAACCTGTAGTATGCATATTGATACACAGCAATGATGAAAATAAAGTTTTGTTAAAATAAGATATATTAGACACAAAAGATCCAAATTGTGACCTCTTGCAGATTAATGCAAATTCCACATATTTTCATTAATTTCAATAGATATAAATCCACAGCAGATGAGCAATAGAATGTGTTGCTAAATCCATGTACTTAAACTGTGTGTATTTGTGATTTCTGCTTATGTCTACGCTTCTAAAACATATGGAGTAATCTTACAGCCTCTGCAACCTTCATTTTTTGATGAAGAGAGTCTAAAGTTTTCCATGAGGAAGTCTAGTGATATGTTTCAAAATTGCAGGTGATATACAACATAAACGTACGAGCCTTCTCTCTTCAGAATCAGCTTCTTTCTACAGGATTCCTGAGAGACTTTTCAGTCTTAGAAGTAAGAATTGAATAGGACTGTATGTCACTGAAAGAACTGCATGTCACTGATAGAAGACAGTAGTAAGACAAACAGCATTTTAATTTTTACCAAGGTGAAACTGAAACTGTCAATTTGTTGCATTTCAAAATTTATAATCGGGCAAGCACATTTGAAAACAGGAATTTATATCATGCTCTATAGAATTCAGCTTAAAAAAAATAAATGCATTTCTAGTGATCTTTAATTACAGGAATCAAACTGTTGTGTATTGATCTTTAATAACACAAGCCTTGCATAGCTCAAATACCATTTTGTTGAAGTTTTTTGCTTATTTCTAGTATTAATTTCTTGCAGAGATACTTACATGTTTTGCCACTAGAAAAATCTTTCTTTTGACTATATAAACAAAAGTATTAAATAGTATCACAGAAAAATTTGCAAAGGTATGCCATTATTTCTCCTCTCATTTCCAATGGTTGGCAACCAGGAAACAATGAGAGTTTTGGAGTGGAAATCCAAAGAGGTCATCTTATCCATCCTCCTTCTCTATGTTAGGTTGAGCCATTACCGTTAGGACTCTGTCTAACCTGATCCTACAAATCCCCAGTGAGATCCCACAGCCTACTTAGCAGACTTTTCTCCTTCATAACTCACTTTCCTTTTAGAAAGGTTTTCCTAATGTCTAACATAAATCTTCTTTTTTGCAGTGGGAATCCATTACTTTTGCCCACCTTACCGATGGGAACATTGCAAGCTTTAAATTGGAGCCATTTCTTGCCTCCCCTCCACTGGTCAATACCTCTACCATTTTTTTCTGCTTAAAATACTGACAGAAACTTAGGACTCAGTTCAGTAGTTTGCACATACATACCTCATGCTGAGTGCTCTAGCTTATCCTAAGTGGCCTCCAGCTTCAGAAAAGTGCATGGCCTATGTAACACCTGCCAGACCATGTATATGGTGTTTGGCTACCACAAAACATTCAAATGGCATTAGCTGTCAATGCATGGGCAATTGAAGTGGACCACTTATGTAGCCTAGCAATGTGCCTTTCCTTGAATTTGTCTTTTTTGTTAACAAAAGTGATGAAGCACTACCTTGTCCATTCACCTCACACTGTTTGTATGCTGTAGGACATTGAATTTCTGGAAAAGAGCAATCTAGCTCATTTTATTTGCCAGATGGGTTTAAGATACTTTGTAATCAATAAAAGCATTGCGTTCTCTATGAAGATTCCAGCACCAGGCAACAACACAACCTGAAGGAAACCTGTTTCTTTCTGTGATACCTCGTTGTGTTAAACAAACTTTCCCAGAAGGCTGAAAAGCACAAAGTAGATTTAAGTTTGGTTAGAAGAGACGGAGAAGGAAAAAGAGGTTGAGTTGTAATTTCTGTGTTCAGTTCTAATAATCGGAGAATTTTTGTCCTATCATTCTTTCAGAAATTATACCACGCTTACAAGCACACAATGATATACCTGTTCCTTTGTCACAAACAATAAATAAATTTCTGTGTGAGCACTTCTTTAAAGTGAGAAAAGATCAGAATGCTAATAAAGCTGTCACTTTTGCATATGGCTTTTAGATCACATCATTTTAATTCAGGATGTAGTTTCTGATTCACTAGTAAACAAAGAAAAGATTAAAAGCAATATTAAAGGATGATAAAGCTCTGAAAAAAATATTTTTCAAATCTTAAATTCAAGTTATTGTTGGAATTGAATTATTTTCCCTCAAATATGCAGAAGTAATTACATTTATTTCTCTTCTTGAAAGCACTTATTAAAATTCGTAGTAATGCTTCTTTAGCTCTATAGTATTAAAGAAATTAGACAGGATTTTCTTTGTTTTTTTAAGCTGAAAGGAAAAGATCTGATGAAAAAGAAGCTGCAGAACACGGCCAAATAGCAAACATCTTTAGTTCAAAGGAATATACATACATATACACAAATATATATTTAACTTTATCTTAATACAGCTCATTTGTGGTTCTATATCATATTAACTACCAAGCAGATTTTGATCATTTATGACTGCTGAGGTTAATGTATTTAGTTAAAGCTAAGAACTCATTTTCATATCAGAATGTAACTATTAGGTCACAGCTTTTGTTCATTTTACATTTGTTTTGGTGTATCTGAAGTTTTTAGTGTAGCTTTTGAAAGTTAGTATGTCTGCTCCCCATTACAGAATGAAGAGTGATTGATTATTAAAAGGCAAGGGAAAATAAAGTCAAAAGTATTTCTTTAAATGACTCCCTGCATTGTCTTAATTCCCATTCCACAATTCTAGTGGAATAGAATAAACTGGATCTTAATGACTGCAGTTGGGGGTGAAATGGATTTCATACGCTGCATGAAGAGCTACTGAGGTTTTTTTGTTGTTGTTGGTGGTTTTTTTTCCCCACAAAACTTAGTGCCTCAAGTGTTTGCTTTTTTTTTTCAGAAGGGGCAATGCGGAGGCTGAAATCACACATTTCTGAAACCATGGCAAAGTTTCTGCCCTGCAATAAGATGAAGAGAATGGTTGGAAATGTTTGCTTTTCTGTTATTGATTTATCATAATTAATGTTTACACCATGTTTTGAAGAGGAAAAACACAAGACAAGGTATTAAGATTGCCTTTACCAAAAATGTTCTTTGGTGAAATTTGTGTTATACCACTTTTCTTTATTACTGAGATCATAACTAAGCTGAATTTTGGCCAGACCACTAGATTCTGATCTCTGCTAGACCTGAGATGTAAGCACCCTTTTAAGAGCAACCAATGTGAGACTTCCCCATAGCATGATAAGAAGCAACCCACATCCCTGTCTACCCTGTAATAACCTAAAGCCTCTTGTTCTTATGCATGTGCTAAGTGTGTGATGTTAAAGGTAGCATTAGTGGGGTGAATTAGATTCACTGGCTAGGCAAAAGTGTTCTCTATTCAATGATAATGCAAAATGAACAGCAAATAAGCACTTTCTAATTTCCTTTCTTTGCTAGTTTTCTTTCTAAGAACTAGGTATTTTGTTGACAAAATAAAATAAAAGCTGCACATGGATAATTTTTGATTGAGAAATTGAAGAGAAACTTCTAATCCTTTAGGGTCTGGTTCTAACACACTTATTCCTGTTGAATAGTTCCTTAAACTGTAAATAATCTCGGTAGGACACTTAGGCCCTCATTTAATTTTAAAATCAATACTTATGTACATTTTAAAAGCAACTAGTGAGCAACAGTTTGTGGTCGATTATTGCAAGGTAAGGGAAAATAAAATAGAAAGAAATTCTTTAAATAACTTTCTGAATTTTGTTAAACTGTAATCTTTACTCATCATAAGACTTTCTTCCCATTGCAGATGAAAAGAAAAAGATTGAAGTGCTGCTCCTTTGCTATCTTAGAATGGGAAAACTAGGGAAACAGGGAAATGACGATAAACATAAGAAAAAAAAGAAAGAAGATAAGAAGGAAAGAGATAGAAAGGAGCTCAGTTTTAAATAATGTTGTTAGTTTATAAAGGAAGAACTACTAATGTATATTTATAACATGTGAACTAGATTTGAGCACAGGATTAAGACTAATAAACCATGAGTTTCTGAGCTATAGCACCATGTAAAGACCTGATTTACATCTTCAGATTAAGAAGACCTCTTTGGTAAAAATTATTCTTTTTGCAGAAAGCCTGAACCTTTGACCTGAATGTGAATAGTCTATGTAAACATTTACGTATATAAACTTCTCTAAATCTCTACTCATTTCTAACTTCCATTTATGACTGTGGTGTGCAATACAGCCACTGTGTTCCTGAACTCCTTCCATGTTACCCTTTGCTTCTAACTGATGTAAGATTATCAGTATTACCTTTCTTGTGCTTAACTGTGGTATTTACACATCACACAACTACTGCATGACTTTACTCAGCATATGGGTAAACCCCAATTTATACAGGAACCTGATTTTCTTAATTTTTTCTCAACCTCTAAAACAGGACTGACAACTGTCTAAAATTCAGCTCACATCAGTTATATAAGCAGGCAAGACAGGATCTGAAGGATCTAAAAATAAAATAAACTAGCTTGCTTTTTTCCATGCCTTGACCGTTTAAGGAGTTCAGCTTTTACTACTACTTTATCAGTTCAACTCCTCCACCTTTGAAATAACACTAACCCTACAATTACCTTTCTATGCCTTGACTCCTTGTCACATACTATCCTCCTCTCACCTTCCACTATTTATCTTCAAAACCATGAAACTTTGGCTGCCGGATCTCTAAGTGCAGCAACAGTCTTTGCCACCTCTTTCCTCCCTTCCCAGGAGTTTGCTCTCTGCTCAAGGTCAGCTCGAAACAACACAGCTGTGTAACCTGGGATCAAACTGTGGTGAAGACAGCTGTGTGAGACATCTCTGAGAAGCCTTGTCCTGGGCCTTCTCACCTCCCTTGGGAGGTGCAGTTCAGCTCAGATTGTCACCCTTACTCTTTCTCTGAGCTATGGTCTGGGTGTCCCTATGCCTGGATTTGTACCTTGCTGATTTTGTAATTTTGACTTGCTGATTTAACCTCCCAGCTTGATCTCAGATCTACCTTACCGCTATGGACTTGCCTGGCTATTATTGGGCTGTGTCTGATTCAGGTTACTGTCTCTAGACACGCTGTCTTTGCTCAAGTCCTGTGGGGCTGCATCCTCTGGTGATGAGGACACTGCTCCTGCCTGCCTTGTTGTGACCCTTTGCTCCCAAGTGGCCTTCCTTTAGGGGACAGTCTGTCCTTGCTGCTCCCTGACGTGACCATGCCTACATTTCTGCAGCATGATGCCTTCATTCTCCACTCCGCTGCTGTAAATTCCAACAGCACCATGCTCCTTCACTTCTGCTATCATTTTGTCATTGTTTTGTTGTCATCTTCCTTTCTTTATCTTGCACTTTCCCCCCACACTAATGCTGCCCTGTATTTCATTGCCCAGTTTGAGATTTACCTGTGACAAGTACAACATAGACATGTTTCACTACTTCTGGCTGTAGAGAAGGCCTCACAAATCTGATTCCAAATCCAAGGATGTGTTTAAAGACAGAAAAAATGTATTGGTGCACAATTTTATTCATTAGTAACTTCTTTATGTGAAGTTTTTGTAATCTACATGAACCCGAGTGTGGCAAGATTCTTGATGATGTTAACAGAGCAAAATTATGATACTTTATAATAGGCAAGCTATAGTAATCAGGATTTACACTACTAGGAATAGCTCTGCAAGTATGAACTAGCAGAAAATGTGTACAGAAAGCTTAGGTTCACAGCTTTGTGAAAGATTACTTTGCAATGTATTTGACTTCTAAAAATGCTTCTATTGTGAAGAAAAAGTAGAAATCAGCTGCAATGGATACTTGCAAGGGTGGGTTTTTTTTTTGTTTGGTTTTTTGTTTGTTTGTTTGTTTGTTTGTTTTTCTTTTTAAGGATATTTGTTCCAAAATTTTGAAGATTCAAGTATTTTTATGGAAAATAGGAGAAAGGAAAAAAAATAACCAACTTGTAAAAGAGAGCACAACGTTTTCCATAGCTAGTAAGAATTTTGAGCTAGTGTATAACTAGATACTGCCAAGTATCCTAGGCGGATGCTTAGCCACATATTTGCTCAAATCCTTAGTGTTTTCTGCATGTACCCAAAAATCAAGTGTTGCAGTGATGAATGCTGAAAGACTAATTTTTAGGTAGCAGACCCCTCATAGTAGAAATCAAGACCTTAATTAAATATCTACACTACATGGGAGAAATGGGTTGCCTCAGAACTTTGTTTGCAGTGCTGGGACCCTGCATAGCAAACATGTACATCTTGCCCCTTGAATATTGTTGTAAAGTAACATGATTTTAGGAGACTGAGTTTCAAATTGAAGAAAACTCTTTAAGTGGGCACTAAAGATCTGTTTTGTATAACTAGTATGCTAAGTTATCTTTAAACTTTTTTTAGTGGAGATAGTGTTAAACAATTAATTAGTAAAGAGAACACTTATCTGTGATGTAGAAGATCTGCCTATAATTCTGCCTTCTGGTCGGATTAAAAAACCACAGTCTCATTTTCTTGAAAGTTCTTTCATCTTTGGGTTACATATTACAGAAAGTATATAGATTTTGACCAAATTTGTTCTACTTTGTATAAAAGAACTGAAAACTAATTTGGCAAGAGAAGGGAGAACAAGGCTTAACATGACAGTGTCTAATAGCTACAGTAATCCTCTGAAAGATGGGGACAAGATGGTCCAATTTTTGTTCCACAACCTGATCACAAGTTTTGTGTGAATAGGACTTTGTGTTCAGTTTTTGGCACAGGGATGCAGTCCAGTCCCCTCTGAACGCTAGGATAGGGAATGACAGAGTCAATCCATCCAGCTTCAGTCATGAACTCCTGCTGAGTTGTTCAGCCTATAAAATCTGTGGATGCACCTTGATGTTTTGGAGAATTCAGCAGCAAAACTTCCCGTTCATGGGCACACATTCACATCTGTAATGCAACAGGTGTGAATTTTCTCAGCTCTGTCAACATAATACTGAAGTCATGCTGGAAATCACCTCAAGGAACTGATTTTATCTTCATATATAAAGGGACAATAGGCTGTACAGAAACAAGTGACTAGTCTTTACAGGAGGCAGGTGAATGGGACTCTGCAAGGCTGTTTTGCTGCTGAAGTGCCATGTATCATTATATCATGATTTGAGATGGTTTGAGATGCTTCAGGTACAAACAAGTAAAATTTCAGGTTCCTGGGGAACCTTGAAGATTAGAGTTCTAGAGAATGTGGGTCCTCTCAGGTTGCAAAACATAGGATTCTAAAGACCTGAGTCTTGGTGTTAGGATCCATGTTTTAGTTTAGTTCATCAAAAATTCAATTTAACTCAAAAAACTAGAACTGCTCAGGAGCTTGATATATGAAGCCTAGCTTGATTCAAGGTTTCCTTTAGTGTGAAGTACTTATTCTAAAGTTAAAGAACTGGCAAGATTTTGCTAAGTATTATATTTGCAATCTTTTGTTAGTTGAAATAACACCAAAGCTCATTAACAGGTCTTGGAATTGGTAATTCCTATAGATTTCAAAAATAGAAAATTAATTTTCTTCTTTTTTGTAAACTCCCCATTCTTGTGCTCTGCTTTCCTTCAGTTCTCCTGCAAACCTTTATTCAGAAAGTGTTCTAACATGATATGAAAAGATATTCAGATATGCTCATCTTTCAATTTCTAATGGAATCCTTGACCTCCTGCCATTAAAATTATAAATTGAATGAAACTGTTATGATTAATTGTAACTGGTCATATTTTTTTAAATATCTAGTAAATGAAGGATGCAGGCAATGTTGCTGTTCATTCTAAATGGAACAAAAAGTATGCAGAGATTAATGCTTAAGCAAGCTCAGTATGTTAGTGCTCTGATTATACTGTTTGTAGTATTAACTGATAGGTTGTGATTATAATATGAACCTCTTCTAAATGGTGTATCTATGACCACTCACTGTAATGTTATAAATAAAAACATTTTCTTTCTAGAGTGAAATGATTTGAATTCTGATTCAGTGGTTTCCCATTGAAGATAAAAATGGGATGTGTGATCTATTAAGCCATTTATGACATTACATGTTTGCTGTCAGCTTTTTTGTCCAACTTGAGGAAATCCAGTTCTTTTCTTCTTTCCTTGCATGTATTATAACAATCCGAAAGACCAATGTGACTGACAAAAGTGTGATTTCCTATTTCATATTACTGATATTAGCAAATATGAAAAAAATGAAAACGTTAGGGCAATTTCCATTACTAATATTTTTAATAGTGTAGCAATATGCTTCAAAACATCTGATTTCTGTTCATCTAGCTGATGGTTAATGTGTTGACACAGGTTACAGTTGATGCTTTTCCTATTTGACTTTCATTGAAATTGCTCAAAGGAAAAAATGCTAAGCAGAAGAAAGGTAATTAAATACATAGAATACAGGTGATTTTTTAAAATATATTTATCTATGTCCTTTTAATATGTTTATTATTTTTAAGTCGTGATTTGTATTCTCCTTAGTTGATCATTTTCCAAGTCCAGTTGATCTAACTCAAATACAAATTTGTTTCTCTGCAACTTCTTTATAGAATTGTAGGAAATAATGCATAAAAGTAATTTGTGTTACACAGATGAAGGTCAAGAAATGTAGCAGAAGAATAAGTGCTAAATTTAGATTGTTACCTGGAAGATGTATCATTTTATGACCACATAGAGAAATTTTGGAGTCTAGATGAGGTTTTATTTGGGTTTTTAATAATCTTAATGAATGAAAGAGAACATTCTTTGGCTTTCAGCCTTTTTTTTTTTTCTTTTTTCCTAATATGGCATTCATTTAAAATACTCTCCAAACAGCTTAGAAGTTGTCTTCAATCCAAAAAGGGACAAATTAAATTTTTCAGATGATTAGAACTTCAATATCATTTTGTCTGGTAGAACAAAGAGTGCAATTGAAATTTGAATTAACCTTTTTCATTAGTTCTGCTAATAACATGTACATGAGAGGAAAAAATAAAAGGTGAAAATGTTTTCTAAAGTCAGAAAGTGTTGAAGTCACAGGTAAGAATGTCAAGATGGTGAGAAGCTGCAGTTCCTGAATCATCTGCCTCACGCTGGTTGCAGGAATGATGTGGAGTTGTCTTTATCTCACTTATGATCAGGGACATTGTTATTGGTTTTCCTACCTAAAATACCTGCTTTTAGGCTTGTGTGAAGAAGTATCTATGGCCTGAGGTCCCATTCCCATTGCTGGCAGTGTGCCAGCACATACACACACACACGTATCCATGAATAGCGAGTCCCTCAGGAAAAGATTTAAAAATAGTATTTAATCAGGACACAAGAGAGACTGCAGTGATCCGGTGTACTGATCAGTAGCCAGCCCCTTTTATCCCTTTATCTCTCTATTTTCCCATGCTTGTTCCTACCCAAACCATCTTAATCCCTTCCATTCCCTAATTTTCATTCCTCCTCTGAACACCTGATAATCAGTCTTGCACAGTCCCGAATGCTGTTCCTCTGAACACCATGATAAGACCCATACCCTTGTGGAAGGACCTTCCCTCAGCCTGAGCTGTCCTGGAGCACTGCCACAGCTGACTCCTGGTGTGGGGTGTTCCCTAATCTCTGGGGCTGACGATCACCTGGAACACCCCTGGGAGGACCTGGGGTGGAGGTTGGATCTCTGAGTGGGGTATTCAGCCATCCCTGCCTGCCCTGGGGCTTCTGGGCTCCTTTGTGCTAATGTAAATAAGCCTTTAATCACCTAACCTTTTTCTGTGTACCCGTCAATAGCAGACATAGTCAGATAGTAACAAACTGCTGACCTGGTGAAATTAATGATCAAAGCCGGGGTTATAGGAAATTCTATTTAGCATGAGCTTAGTTACACAAAAACATAAAAATGTCCTTATTGGTTTAAACCAAAGGTCCATTTAGCTTAATAATTCTAGTATCTCATCGTCAACTTCAGTAAATAATAAAAATGTAGGAAAGAATATAAAAATAAACAGTATATCTTCCTCAGTGTTTTTGGGAGAACCAGAGATTGCACCTGGACCACAATATCAATGGATGTTGTTTACCTAGACTTTATTAAAGTCTTTGACACAATTTCCAACAGCATTCTCCTGGAGAAACTGGCTGCTCATGGCTTGGACGTGCTTATTCTTTGCTGGGTAAAAAACTGGCTGAATGGCTGGGCCCAAAGAGTTGTGGTGAATAGAATTAAATCCAATTGGCAGACAGTCACAAGTGATGTTCCCCAGGGCTCAGTACTGGGGCCAGTTCTGTTTAATATCTTTATCAATGATCTGGAGGGGATTGAGTGCACCCTCAGTAAGCTTGCAGACGACACCAAGTTCTTCAGGAGTGTTGATCTGTTTGAGGGTAGAAAGGCTCTACAGAAGGATCTAGACAAGGCCAAGTGCTGGGTCCTGCACTTGAGTCACAACACCCCCACGCAACACTACAGACTTGGGGAAGAGTGGCTGGAAAGCTACCCCGTGGAAAAGAACCTGGGGGTGTTAGTTGACAGCAGGCTGCATATGAGCCAGCAGTGTGCCCAGGTGGTCAAGAAGGCCAACAATATCCTGGCTTGTATCAGAAATAGTGTGGCCAGCAGGACTAGGGAAGTCTTTGTCCCCCTGTACTCGGCACTGGTGAGACTGTACCTCAGGTACGGTGTTCAGTTTTGGGCCCCTCACTATAAGAATGACACTGAGGTGCTGGAGTGTGTCCAAAGGGCAATGAAGCTGGTGAAGGGTCTGGAGCACAAGTCTTATGAGGAGCGGCTGAGGGAACTGGGGTTGTTTAGCCTGGAGAAAAGGAGGCTGAGGGGAGACCTTATCACTCTCTAGAACTATGTGAAAGGAGGTTGTAGCCAGATGGCTGTTGGTCTCTTCTCACAAGTAGCAAGTGATAGGACAAGAGGAAATAGCCTCAAATTTCACCAGGGGAGGTTTAGATTAGGTATTAGGAAAAATTTCTTCACTGAAGGGGTTATCAAGCATTGGAACAGGCTGCCCAGGGAAGTGGTTGAGGTACCATGGAAGTATTTAAAAGATGTGTAGATGTGGTGCTTAGGGACATGGTTTAGTGGTGGACTTGACAGTGTTAGGTTTCTGGTTGGACTTGATGATCTTAAAGGTCTTTTCCAATTTAAATGATTCTGTGATCAAACAGATGGAGCTGTCCTCCAAGAATTTATTTAATCACTTTTGAATCCATATACATATTATTCTTTTTCTTAGGTTCCTGAGACAGAAAGTTTCACAATTTAAATGGGGCAGAGGGGGCAAACTTAGTACTTGGTTTTAAACTTGCTACCCACTCATTCTACTGGACGTCTCATAGCTTTTACAGACAGCTGTCATATTTCTTCTTTTACATCTTTGCCACGATAGGCTGAGTAACTAGTTCTGCACCTTCTTTCTTGGCATTTCTGACTGTTCTGATACACCATGTTTCCTAGTGGTAGCACAAATAATTGAACTGATATTCACCAATTTATTTCATATATCTAATAAATCAGTTGGATAAAGTTCACAGCTGTCTTCTTAGAGTTATGTCTGGATATACTAGATAGCTGGATCTCTTTTATCTGTAAATATTATGAATAGCAGCAGATTCAGTGACAACTGACAGCACTGCCTTTGAATCTCTAAGTTTCTAGGAGAAAATGATTCAAGTTCTCTTGAACTTGTGTCTCTATTGGTGACATGGACAAGTCTTCATAATGAGTATTTTTTATATACTTTTATTCTTTATTCTTATTTGTAATATATAGCATATATAGCACACACAATATTGTGCATACATTTAATATTTTCAAATATATATACTGTATTATATTAACATACAGACATGATTATATATATTAATGTATATACAAGTACATATTTTTTAACATTTTGGAGTTGATGTGTCTGACCATAACATACATTATAAAAAGATGCAATTTTAATAATAATAATAAAAAAANCAAAGTCTTATAGGGAGGAATAATATTGTACTCTAAGTATAAAGCAAATTTTTAACAATATCCCATAGGGTGTTTGTACATTGGGTAGCTGTAAGAAAGGAAATGTTCAGCATGAAAAATGTAGACAGAGGTCTTGGAGAAGAGTTGCAATGACAGTATGGTATGAAAGGAGAAAGACTGTAATGTGTCTATATGTTCACTAGCAAAGATACTAAAATAGCTTGTCTTTCAGTGCCAGATGTTCACTAATGGCACTTGACTCTATGGCTCTATTTCAGTTGACATCGAGTATGCAGCTGCTTGATTTCTTCCATGATTGGTTAAGGCTGAGGTTTAAAGGGGGCTATCTGTCTGAAAAACCATCCAGATAGAAAGAAATAGTGATGGCAAGTTGCAGTGAGTGCACAAGTCGATTTGAAGAAGTGACACAGACTCACTTGACTGAAGGAGCAGAATGATACTATAACCTGCATGTGTCATCTAGGACTCTTTTATGCCTATCATTAGTTTGTGTGCCTGAACAGCTCTGTTGCACTACATAAAAAAATGTACTTTTAAAATAAAACAAAACAAAACTTAAGCAACCTGTTATTTTATTCCTTTATCCAGGAAGATTCTGGAGTTTTGAGCTTCTTAAATATTTTCATTTTCTATATTTCTTGCTTCATTAGAAAGAAATATATAATATTGCCCACTTCCTCCTATATAGGACAAACTCTTGTTGAACAAAAGAAAAAACCCAAACTATTTTAATTCTTCTACCTCTAAAGGAAAATGTTGGGCATTCTGCTTTCCTAAGACATAAACGTCAGAAATCCCTTAGGAAAATTCGAGAGGACTATCTACTATGTATAAAAAGTTTCCAAAGCTGGATGAGTTTGATAATAACTTCATAAAGATATGTAACTTCATAAAGATATTTAACCCTTAGGATGCCAGTTACATGGTGCTGTTTCATAANGATGTGTCAATTTTTCAGAGCTACAGTGGCTTTGTTTAATCAGTTTACAAGGGTCTGCACTAAGCAGCAGTTACCATGGAAACCTGAAAAGATTGGAACTCAAATAAATGTGTTGCTTAATAATATGATGCTGAAGACTGATACTCAAAGTGACAAACGTGGTGTCTAGTCATCAAGAGAACCATCTAAATTAAACAAAATGCAATTGGAAAAAAATAATATACTCTTCCCTTTCTCTCCCCCCCCCCCCCCCCCCCCCCCCCCCCCCCCCCCCACAAAANGAGGTTTAAAGGGGGCTATCTGTCTGAAAAACCATCCAGATAGAAAGAAATAGTGATGGCAAGTTGCAGTGAGTGCACAAGTCGATTTGAAGAAGTGACACAGACTCACTTGACTGAAGGAGCAGAATGATACTATAACCTGCATGTGTCATCTAGGACTCTTTTATGCCTATCATTAGTTTGTGTGCCTGAACAGCTCTGTTGCACTACATAAAAAAATGTACTTTTAAAATAAAACAAAACAAAACTTAAGCAACCTGTTATTTTATTCCTTTATCCAGGAAGATTCTGGAGTTTTGAGCTTCTTAAATATTTTCATTTTCTATTTTTCTTGCTTCATTAGAAAGAAATATATAATATTGCCCACTTCCTCCTATATAGGACAAACTCTTGTTGAACAAAAGAAAAAACCCAAACTATTTTAATTCTTCTACCTCTAAAGGAAAATGTTGGGCATTCTGCTTTCCTAAGACATAAACGTCAGAAATCCCTTAGGAAAATTCGAGAGGACTATCTACTATGTATAAAAAGTTTCCAAAGCTGGATGAGTTTGATAATAACTTCATAAAGATATGTAACTTCATAAAGATATTTAACCCTTAGGATGCCAGTTACATGGTGCTGTTTCATAATTATTCAATTTATAACTCAGTTGATGTAGAACTTTGACATCCTTTGCCATTTGAATTCGTTTTTCTGTTGATACTCTTGCAACTATTCAATGAGATATCCTTTTTGCCTTGGACTAAGGAATTTCTGCCTGGAACATTGTTTTCATTATTTAGAGTCTAAACTTTAAGATATACTTGCTTTATTCTGATCCTTCACCAGAAATGATCTCTCTCTTTTTCTTCTCTATTTTATTATGCCAAATCTTGCATCTGGGAATGCACACAGTTTTCCAAAGTTAAAAACAAAACACATTCAGATAAGGAAACAGGAAAATAAGTATTTATAGCTTATAATTTTGATGTTAGGTCATCATTTAGTTGCACATAAACCTTGAAAGGCACAACTGTTTTTTGTGGATAATAGAGTGAGGAATGTTAGAAAGAGGACTCCTACCCATTGATCTTAACATGGCATTTCAAATCTGTAAAGGTGACTCCTTAAAGACTGTCTTGTTTGACAGATGAGGGATATAGTTTAGGAAAATTTCACCTCTCAATTGTGTATGAAATTAAATTTACATTCAAATTAATCTACACAGGTACTGTATCCATTATCTGCCATCATTATCCATTTAGCCTTCTTGTAACTTTGACATGAGAAACAGTCCTACTTTGTAATTCATCATTGTTGGGACAAACTCTGCAGCTTTGTTCTCCTTCTGTATTAAACTTGAAAGCTGAAGATCTAATCCCTTGCGGTTTCATTTTACCCTATTTTATACTTTCTTTATTTTTTAAATGTTCATTTCCATATCATTTCACCTGAACAAGCTAGGATTTAAGGTGGTAATCTGCCAAAAAGTCACAGCAGGATCTGATTTATACACACTGTGGACCTCATCCAGCATATTTAGCATGTTTATTATTCTCTCCTATTGTGACAAAAAAACAACATATGTTTTATTGTACCTTGTAATCCACCTCCAATGGCTCACCGTTCACCCACTATTAAAACTTCCTATCTTGTCTATTATAAGTAGCAAGTAGGAGGGAAAATGCACAAGTAAAAAAGGAAATTTTTTATAAAACTGATCCTTTATGACCTCACAGGACTTTTGCACTTATATGCCTGGTTTGGACAATGTAAGTCAAATAATTGAAAATTAACAGTGAGCATATTCCCATTTCTTGCAATTTACTAATTCAGCTAAACATGGGAACTTTTTTGCTTCTACATATCTCATTCTGACCCACTGACTCTCATTCGTGGCTATACTTTGTTCTGATCATTGGATCAAGCTGTCCATCAACACTAGTAAATATTTTTGGTAATAAATCTAAGCAGAAGAAAGGGTTTTTCTTTTCTCCTGTTGCAAATATTCCTTTCTAAAACATTTGAACAGAACATGAGATAATCTTTCTTATTAGAGTGAGATAACATTTCTTAAATAATATTTCTGTGATTAATTTTGTTCTTGAACAGTATTGATTTTTGCCAAACTTCTGCCATATGTATCATGAAAGTAATATTACTTTCATGTAAAGTAGGCATTAACTAATACAGAAATTAAAACTTACTACTTATCAAATCATTTTAATGCTTTTAAATAGAAATTAGTCACCACTTCTTTGGACGACAGTAGTTTAAGTAGCATTGTAATTTACAGGGAATTGCATTTCTAGTATCAGAAAAAGTCTTAATCACAGTTTAGTTCAGGAAATGGAACTTAGATGTACTTAACAGTGAACAGTGAAAGCACAGTCTTCAAAAGAATAAAGGGTCATAGGAGAAATATGTATTTTAGTTTGATCTTACTAAAACAAAATTCCCTGGTTTTAGTACCGAGTACATTAAGTTTGTACAAAATAGCAAAATGATCAGTAATATGCCATAGAGGTGGATCTGGACATTATGCATACTGCAAGAACTTGCAGGGTAATAGCTATGAGAAGACAAGTGCCTCTGAGCCATGTATGATCTGTTTGTGGTGTGGACAGACTGTAAATTCTGTGGAAAAATGTGACTTAGCACAGCTCAGCCCTTGAGTCTCTACTTCTTCTCAGGGGCTGCTCAGAAGTAGACCTCTTCGAGGAGTGTCCTGGTTTCAGCTGGGATAGAGTTAATTTTCTTCCTAGTAGCTGGTATAGTACTGTGTTTTGGATTTAGTATGAGAATAATGTTGATAACATATTGATGTTTCGTTTGTTGCTAGGTGATGTTTACACCAAGTCAAGGATTTTCAGCTTCTCATACTGCCCCACCAGTGGGGAGGCTGGCAGTGCACAAGAAGCTGGGAGGGGATGTGGCCAGGACAGCTGACCGAAACTGGCCAAAGGGATATTCCATATCATATGATATCGTGATCAGTATATAAGTTGGGGGAAGCTAGCCAGGAGTCTAATCGCAGCTCAGGCACTAGCTGGGCCTTGCTCAGTGAAGGTGAGCAATTCTGCAAGGGAAAAGAGGGTTAGTGTTGCTGGAAGACTAAAGGAGACCAAAGAACAATGAATATAAACTGAAATGAAAGGTGGATATAAAAATTTTTGAATCATATGTTTGAAAGCAATGAACCCTGCCAGGAGCCATAAGGTTTAAAAATAAAACCAAGAAAACCATAGAAAAATCTCAAATAACATTTATCTAGACCTTCATCATCCTATGAAACAGACCAATCTAGTTTTCAGTGACAGCAAAGGACCAGAGTTGATGACCCTGGAGGATTTTTATAATCCTTTCTTTTTTTTCTGAAATACAATGTAAATCCCAATGTAAAGTGGGAGAGAGACCAAACACTAAGTACTGCAAAAACATGGGGCTTCACTACCCTGGAAGGTATCTTCTATAGCTATATACCTCTATGCAGTAAGTGTCAAAATCACATACTTTGAGTCTGTTAAATTACTTAAAATGGGAAAAGTTAGTGAGAATGAAACATGAGATGTGCTGTGGGAAGATCCAGAAGGACTGACGTGCTGATTCATCTCTCCTCTACAGTGCACATGAAAATTTAAGTGCCTATGTACAGTATTGTGAGAAGTAAGCCATTGGAATGATCATTCTCCAAGATCTATTTAAGGATAACAAAGAAAAATCATGGAAATTCTGAAGACAAGGACATGCTTTCAATCGCTCTAAGTTCTAGTACTTTTATTCCTCTGCTAAGAGAGGATTCACAGCTCTGAATCCTCTGAAATAGGCATCTATACTGTTCCTTTGATGAACTAAGCTGTCTCTCCATTTTTACAAAGACAGTAGATTAGAGTGTCTGACCCAAAAGTGAGAGAGACATGCCCTGGGATTCAGTTGCTTAAATATAATCATCTTTTGCTATTTGAGTTATCTTGCCAGCTCCTCAGCTACTTCTCCAGAAGGGTATGCAACTCCTATAACACTTGTGATATACCTGACACAGGTATGTGAATAGCTCAGGTAGCCTGGAGGATCTCCAAGGACTCTAGATGCCTACTTTAGGCACCTAAAATCTCATACATAGAATTTTCTGCCCTCTCCATGGAAATTTAAGTCAGCATCTCTGAAGTCCAGTAGCATGCCCTTGAAATCAATTTAGAAGTTCCATGAACAGCAAGATCAGGGATGTTTCCACAGGGAAAATAAGACAGAACAGAGAATGACCACAGCACAGGAAGGGCAGTGACTGCCTATAGGACCTGAACTGGGCTTTGTTGGTGATAGTAGCAGGTTCCAGTGACAGCCCAGTGACCGTCAGACAAGGAAAGGTAGTGACTCAAATCTGGTTCTCCACAGCAAGTCCAGCCAGGAACAGCAGGAGATGGGACCAGACACACACACAACTCTCCTTTCACTGCAGGTTGATGGATCTGGTGCTAATGCATGCAGCTGAAAAGAGCATTTTACTTTCACATAGCTAAGGAGAATGACAAAGAGCAGCAACTAACTATGAACATATTCATGTTTCACCTGTGATTAGCAAGGTATTCTCAACATTATTTTGTGAAGTACCATTATATTTATTTTGAAGATAGGAACGCAGCAGTGCATAAACGTTAAGCACAACTTTTCAAACAGTGGATTGCTATACACCTGATGAGTCACTGACAGAAATGGAAGTGATGCCTGTGTCCTGGGTTTCCTAAATTCCAGTTGTGTCCTCCAGCCACTGATTCACATTTCATTTTTTGTAATATTTAACAATTAGGTAAGCTGCAGTTTGTCATTTATGCTCATTCTCTTTTCTTTTTCCTCTCACACAGACACACAAACTTTAAAAAACACACAGTATTTGTACATTTATATATACATTTGAATATATACATTTACAGTAGTTCTTATATTATCAGAAGAGCAAGTTGAAACTGTTGCTGCAAGCAATATTTAAGTACTATAGAGATGGATATTACCTCACACTGGGAAGATAAATTTCCTGAACTTAAGGAATCTCACTAGTAGGATGATCATTGAGCACAAAACCTACAGCATTTTTGATATAGCTATTGTCATAGTCACTGTGAAAACTAATCATTTAGGTAGAACTGCAAAACCAGTAGTGATGACTAGCTAATTTAAACAATTTTTAAAATTTAACAATGAACACAGTTGTGGTGTTGAAAGTAATGCATCAAGTGAGTATAGAATTAGCCAGCACCAGACTTCTGTGTTTGCTAAAATATTTGGGATGAGATCAAGTTCAAATGGCAGAGAAGGAATGTGGTAAGATTAAATATCTTTTTTTTTTTTTTTTTCCCTCTCTTTTCCTCTCTCACTCTCTCAAACATAAAAGAATAGTGAAGAAGAAATGCGTTCAAAATAACTCAAAAGAAATATGGCATGAACATTTTCTTACTGAATGAGGCATGACAAGATAATGGATCTAGAATACCATCAAGCCTAAGATTCGCTGTCAACTAGAGCTCATTGTAACTTACAAAGTTTCACTTTGCTGTGACTATAGGGAATAAGTTTTCCTGATCTTATAAGAACACAGAACTTTGCAGACAGCATGGTAAATAAACACCCCTCTTTTAGTGTCAATATATTAAAATATAGATGGGGTCTAATTAAACTGAATTTTTGCTTCTCTGTTATTCACAGGGGGATAGCTTTTCAAAGAAAATGGTATTTTTTCTTCACTTCCACAACAGCTGGACATATTAATGTTAAACTGCCTTCAATATTCAAAGGTAATTGGAAGTTTCTCAGTTTTGATCATTTAGTGTTGCATTTGCACATTTCTGGATTGGTTGTTAATATCACTGTGAACCAGGTCATATATGAGTAGTCAATCACATTTGAAAAAAGCACTAGCAAATTAAGAAGAGCCCACTAGAACTGACTTTCTGATGATGGTACCATGAACACATTGTCTTCTATCCCAGATTGCATGAATCTCAGGCCATTGGTTGCTAAGACTGTCTGCTGGGGAATGGCAGGCTTGTAAAAATACTGTTATATTTTTCATAGATCTGTTGGGGAAGACCAGCCTCTGTATTTGAGATTAGCCACTGCCTTATAAGAACTGCCATTGGACAGTCCATGCCACCACTTATATCTCAGAAGTATAAGTTCATTTTCCATTGTCAACAAGGACAGTGGTATCAAATACCAATGGCACAGGTATACTAAGGCTGTATTTGGCAGAAGAAAACTTTTTTGTTCAATATGGACCATAGTGGCAAGTATACACAGATATGGAGTCCCAAAAAGCTGATGTGTTAAGAATTCTCATAATGATTATAGTCAATAACCCGTCATGGTATGCAGCAGCAGTTTCCTGAAAAGTCTGATGACTTGTTGAAGAACTTAATCTTCCAACGATGTGTAGAGAAGGGAATAGAGGATTTTGGGAGGCAACACAGATGGAGACACTATAGGAAAAGTGTCAAAGTGCAAAATAACAGTCCCAATTAACACTGAAATGGAAGTACATGGCAGAGACAATACTTCTACCACAGACCTGCCGGCTAGTTCAGGACTGAAAAGATCAAAATTACCTTGAAAATTATATTCAACATTAATAACTACCTAGCCTGTACTTTACTCCTGTTTATGTGGTGAAAATGGGCTTTGTTCATGTAGACTATGTCTACATTAATAACATAAAACTTTCAAAGACCATTCTCTTTCCTTGAGACCAAGTGGCATGGTGTGGTTTGTGTGCGCACAGCTGAACACTCTCACTGTGCAGAACAGGGAGTCTGCGTCCACATAGACAACTGGAGAGGGTTCCTGGCACATGCTTCCTCCTGAGCCATGCCTGGATAATGCCCAGAAAAGTTAGCTGGCCCAGTCCAAAAGAGGACAGGGAATGTGCTAACAATTTTACAGTGTAAATGACCATAGGTCACTGCTCAGATTCATGCTCTGATCTGTTTCATTAACTAGTATAGCCATAGGAATGAAAACAGAATGTAGTTTAGGATTAGTTTTCAATGGAGAGTTGATCTGACAGAATCAAACACATTTGGAGGCTGTAGTCCATTTAAAATGGATGCAAGCTCCAAACCCAGCTCACTGAAACTGGTAAACCAAATTCTTTAAGAGGAATGCTGTATTCATTTCTGGTAGTTATCAAAGGCAATGCAGTTTTCAGTTCTCTCCAATGCCTGCTAGCAAATATGGTATTAATTTATAGTGATATGTTGCTGTCTATATTGTGAATATAATGCACAACTCTCACTGGAGTCAGGTAAATTCAGATTTTTCTCTCTGACCAGAGAGAACTATGGCTCACTCTGCAGTATTAAACAAGTTTCCAGTACAATATATGGCACAGCTTAGTAAATCAGTATGGTAGGCATTATAAATGTCCTGGTATCAAGGCAAGATTTTACTTGCTTATTTTCTCTTTCATGCCTTTCATGAGGCTGTTAATACTCAGACAAATGGCTCACCCAGCAGCAGACATACTCCTGAATTAGAACAAGACACAGTCTGCAATCACTCAGTAGAGTGCAAAACCTTTGATTGGTTTACTTCCTTTCTAAAAGGGACTCATCTGTAGCAAACCTGGACAATTCCATGTATTCCCAGTGGGAGCAATTAATACATTTCATCATCAAAGTTTGACTTCTTTGGAACTGGGTTCAGTGGGATGATACTAAGCTCCCAAATCTTCTTAAAAGAGTTTTGTGGCATATGGAACATTAATTTGTTATATTTGGCTGTTTGCTACTCAGCAGCTGCAGCTGTTTGCTATGGTGTTCATTACTGTCAGCTCTGATTCCTCTTTTCATGTTCATCACATTGTCTATGAGTGTCTACCAAATTTGGCCTAGCAGACTGCATATTAGTATTCCAGTGGTCTAAGTAGCCAGGTGATGAATAGTAAAATACTAATCCTGTAGATCTCACAAGCCTTTTCCAATGTGACCCTCAGGACTACAAGATTGAAAGCATAGCATGATTTAGGACAGTAAACCCTTGTATACAAGTATTGTACAAATGATGAAAAGCATGGATTATGACCATGCCTTAGGTGATGCAGTATCTTCTTTCATATAGTTACTGCTTGTTGTAAATATCAGTAATAGATTATTTGCCGTTTCCATCTAAAATTACACTGCATCGTTATTATAAATGAGGGAAAATCTAATAACTCCAGGTCACAAAATCTGCCTTGGATCTGAAACACTAAAGCTGCTTTAATAGCTACCACATTATAATAATACACAGGCAGGATGTAGGCTTTTTATATGACAGTAGTGTGCTAAAGGAAAAGCATTCACAATAGTCTGTCCCTGGAGAAGTCATTATCAGGTATCAAAAAAATCCAAACATAACAGTGACAATCCCACAGCTACAGTTGCTGCTCTTTAAAACTTCTTGAAGAATGAAGTAAATGTTTGAAGTAAAAGAGTCTGTCCAATTCCTTTGCAGGCATAAAAGTTAGGTGCATCACTCAACAGGTAATGTTTCTCTAAAGGTTACGAAGACACGCAATGTTTGTCCGTATCCAAGGAAAGCTAGTGATATGACACAGGGTCAAGTGAGAGCCGTGGTACAAGTTGACCAGAACATGCTCAACTATCCAGTCCAAACAGCTCAAGAGAAGGTAAAAAAAAAAAAAAAAAAAATTAAACCTCTTCAGTTTGTTGATCATGTTGAAAATAAATAAGACCTGTGAGAGTGGCTGTGCACCTAGTATGGGAGGAAGAAGAATGGTTTCCAAGGGTAGATGTGAGATGATGGGCCAGTATGTAATGGCAGTGATTTCAAAACTTAGCATTTCATTGCAAATATGAGCAGAGATCTTTTGAATAATAACCCCAAATTACAGTTAAGGAAGACTTGCTATGATGCTCAGGAAACAGAAATGCTATGTGACATGATTTAAAGGAAACTCTGAATGTTAGCAAGTGGGAGTTTGTTTGTGCCGGCAGAACTTCTTATGAAACTCTTACACTATAAGAACATAGATATGACCAACCTAAATCAGAACAAAAGTATATTTTGAACATATCTTGCCACCAAAAGTGGCCAATATCAGACACCTATTGATATTAAGTATTTCATATACTAGCAATATGCAGAAGATTTTTCTCCTGTGAGCTCATCCAGTTTCACTGTACCTCATGTGAGGTACATGCACCTTCAATCAAGGAGATCCATAGTTTCTTGGTATAGTAAAGACCATTTCTCTTTGATTTTTTTTAAATCTTGATTCTTAATAACTTTTTATGATGCCTCCTAGACCTCATATGAAAAGAGTTTGATCAGTCCCAAACAATCCTCTTCTGTCATTTGTGATTTTATAGACTTCTGTCATATCTGCCATTTTTTCACCAGCATATCATAAATATGTTTTCTATCACATTTCCACTTAAAGTATCCCATTTCCTAAATTCCAAGAACGAGCACTACCCTGTGTGTTTGTACTCTTTGCAGGAGTAATTCCATGCCTTTGATCCTCTTTATCACCTGGCCATGAACCTATTTTGGTTCTTTCCCCATTTAGCCACATATTTTACTATTCAGTAATCGGCTTGTTAGAATAGGTAGACCTTACGTCTAAAATCCTGGTCTCAGTGCAAGTGACATTCTCAGTACAGTTCCTTCAATGAAGCTTTTTGCCTCAATAAACAGAACACAATTAGATTTAGAAGTGTTTGGAGAAGGAAATTAATTTCTATTTAGTAAAGAAAGAAAAGAGGGAAAATGGAACCATGATTACTTTTTTTTCCTACACTAACAATGTCTGCTTGATTTTGTTGTACATATCATTAAGGCATAAAAAGGCTAATAAAAAAAAATTAGTCTTATCTAAACATAAAGGGAATGTGTTTATTTCATTCATGCTTACTAGGTTAAAGCTTAAAAATTAATCATCTTGCTTTTATAGTACTAATTTTGATCCAGTGCAAACTATTTGAAGTTAAATACAAAGCATATATGATATTTTTAATATGAAATTCATAATTTTCTATATAGAAATAAAAGTCAAAATAGTACAAGAGCTCATTTTGAGATGAATACTAGGGATATTTGCCTTTTAAGGATAATTATTTTCCTTCTCCCACCTGCTCTTTTAAGCAACATCCCATACTTCATCTCTGTGCCACGAGTAAGGGAAAGGTTGAAACTGATAGCATGCACACTAAGATTTTTTTTTTTAGGGGATGAAATCTTGCTTAAGAGACCTAAGTTTCGGCTCTTCTAACAGTTTTCTCAGGAACAAATTTCATATTTCCCCATTCAACATCAAAAGTAAGGGTTATGGTCAACTTGAATCAGTTCATCACTCTGGTTCACTATGGGACATATGATTTTGCCACCACGGAGAAGATGGTGTAGAGATATGAACGAGCAGTCAGGATTCCTGGAATGAGGGGAAAGAAAACCAATGTAAGCCAGCTTTCTAGATGAGAGAAATATATGTGAAATCTCAGCCCTAGAAATATGGCTCAAAAAAAAGGACAAATTTTTCATTTCAGGTTGTCTTGAAACTAGAGTGAATTCCACAGTTGAAAGAAAAATTTTGAATCTTTGAGACCTTCTGTGTAAAACTGGGAAGCAAATCAAAGCTTTTGTTGTTACATTTGCAAGCTGGGTAAGTGAGGGTTAAACACAGGAAGAAACCAAACATCACAGGGTACCCAAAATAAATGATTGCCATATATTGTCACTATTAAGTTTTACTTCAAAGGACCTCTGAGTACTATTTACAGGATAGAGTTTTGAAACAAGGTGGTCATCAGTGTCTTGAATTTCTCCCAAGAAGCCTTATTAAAGCTTTCTGAAAATTTTTATTCAGGCTTAACACTCAATGAATAGATGACTGTGGTCCTTGGGAACTTTGCTGTGTTTTCTTTTTTGTAGTATTTTGAGAAGAATGAAGAAGGACAGCTGGCTATTGGAAATGGGTATTTAAATTTTAGAGGAGAGCTAAGTGTGAGTTTCAGAGAAGAGATGAGGTAAGAATTGACACTTTATCAAATATTATCTTGGATCTTACAAGACTTCTGCTTGAATACTGAGAAATATGGTCAGTGAGAAAAAAGTGTTGAAAATCAGTAAAAGAAGATGTTAGGACATTCATTCCCCAGGGGAACTTCTGAATGATCAACTCTCATCGGTCTTAGCCAAATGCTGTTTACTTCTGCAGACTGACTTGTGTATCAGACAACCATAATACATATAGCATCTTTAAACCAAGAGTTTGTTTCTTTACAAACTTCGTACAGAATTAACTACAGCAACTCTGCAATGCCAAAAGTCAAGTCTGGGAAGTAGTTAGCATCTAGTCTATCTGAAAAAACTGCAGAAAGTATTACTAGATATAGTCAAACTTCTTGCACTAACAGTTATTTTATCTTACAATATGGACACTTTGGGGCCCAGACATCAATGATGTCCTGCTTTCAGCTGGGATAGAGTTAGTTTTCTTTCTAGTAGCTGGTATAATGCTGTGTTTTGGATTTAGGATGAGAATAATGTTCATAACACACTGATGTTTTGGTTGTTGCTGAGCAGTGTTTACACTAAGTCAAGGACTCTTCAGCTTCTCAACTGCCCCGCCAGCAAGGACACTGGAGGTGCACAAGAAGCTGGGAGATGACATAGCCAGGACAGCTGACCCAAACTGGCCAAAAGGATATTTCGTACCATATGACGTCATGCTCAGCATATAAACTAGGGGGAAAGCTGGCTGGGGGTTGCTGCTTTGGGACTGACTGAGCATTGGTCAGCAGGTGGTGAGCAATTGCATTGTGCATCACTTGTTTTGTACATTATTATTATCATCCTTTCCTTTTCTATCCTACTAAACTGTTTTTATCTCAATTCACGAGTTTTACTTCTTTTTTTCCTGATTATCTCCTCCATCCCACTGGGCAGGGATGGGTGAACAAAAGGTTTTGTGGTGTTTAGCTGTGTGCTGGATTAAACCACAACAAATGGGTAAGTACACAGTACTGACATAGTGATTGCTATTTAACATAGAATTTAACAAATGCTTATGTTAGTATGAGTGTATTTTAATTTTGTTAATATGATCATATTGGTTACATCTTTACTCTGAAAATGGCAATCGCTGTGACAATTCTGAAAACATTCCAGGCAAATCAACAGAGACCCAGTAAAGACTGAGTAGACACATAGTTTTATATAGATGAGTAAAGATAGTAATGGCTGTCCAAACATGCTGCAGTTTATGAGGAAGAAGTTTCTCTTTGCTAATGATAGACTGTCAGCTGTAAGACACCATGGAACTAAGGCAAAACAAAATAAAAATTATTTTAACATGGGGTCTAGGGATATGAGGCTTGAAAATGTTTTGTGAATAAGACATGTGCAAAGACAAAAAAGAAAAACCAGAATGCAATGAAAGCAACAAATTAGTATCATCACATTACCCATAGTCATTCACATAGATCATTTGATTATAACAGCAAATTGAGTAATGTTTCTTTCCAGAATTCACTCATAGCTGAACCGAAACCTCTTGGTAACACTAAAACTTCATGTGTTGCTAACAGTTTATTACTTCTTCTTGCAACTGAAGAGACAATTAAGTCTCAGTTGAAAAAGGGCATATTTTTCTCTATGACACTAATACAGAATCATAGAATGACAGGGGTTGGAAGGCACCTCTGGAGATATCTAGTCCAACCACCCTGCTAAAGCAGGATCACCTAGAGCAGGTTGCACAGAATCACATCCAGGCAGATTTTAAATATCTCCAGAGAAGGAGACTCCATAACCTCTCTGGGAAGCCTAGTCCAGTGCTCTGTCACCCTCAAAGAAGTTTTTCCTCATGTTCAGATGGAACTTCCTGTGTTCTCGTTTGTGCCCATTGCCCCTTGTCCTGTTGTTGGGCACCACTGAAAAGCATCTCACCCCATCCTCTTGACACTTGCCCTTTAGATATTTATAAGCATTGTTAAGATCCCCTCTCAGTCTTCTCCAGGTTAAACAGCCCCAGCTCTCTCAGCCTTTCCTCATACCAGAGATGCTCCAGTCCCCTCCCCTAGACTCTCACCAGTAGTTCTTTGTCTTTGTTGACCTGGGGAGCCCAGAACTGGACACAGAACTCCAGATGTGGCCTCACCACGGCAGAGTAGAGGGGGAGGATAACCAAGATAACATTGGCCCTCCTGGTCACAAGGGCACATTGCTGGCTCATAGATAACTTGACCACCAGGCTTGCCAGTTCCTTCTCCACAGAGCTGCTTCCCAGCAGGTCAGCTCCTAACCTGTACTAGTGCTTGGGGTTATCCATGGTGAATTCATGTTGACCACTCCTTACAACCTTCTTTGCCACCACCTGCTTAGAGATGACATACAGAATGATCCCCTTTCTGGGGATGGAGGTGAGGCTGACTGGCCTGTAATTACCTGGGTCCTCCTTCTTACCTTTTTTGAAGACTGGAATGACATCAGCTTTCCTTCAGTCTTCAGGCACCTCTCCTGTTACCCATGACCTTCAAAGATGATGGAGAGTGCCATAGTAATACCTCAAAACGCAGAAATTCCAAAACGTTTCAAACTCACTTGTTACTGCATAGTCATGGGATTCCTATGAGTTACCATTGTCTGCCTGATTTTGTTTTTCAAAATAGAAATGCAAATTGTTATAGAAATACCTGAGAGAGTGAAAAGTTTGTGAAAACAATTGATATTAAATTTAAGGATATCACTTGCAGAAGGTAATGCTGTGCCTCGTAGTGAATGCAAAATGAGTGATTTTCTTCTAGTTAATTTCCCAGCTTCCTATGGACTGTGTCATAGAGCAAAATACACTACTGATAATTGGTCATCTTAACTTGAAGATTGTCTAAAAAAATGTTATAAATCTTTGTCCTCATCTGCTAAAAGCATTTATAATTATCATTTTATTTCCCCCATCTTTGAATATAAAAGACTACTGAAATATGTTCCTAAAAGATGAATACTTGTACCCTTTTAAAACATCTGAAAATGTGTTTTCCAGCAGTTAGCCATTATTTCTGTATATCAGATGAGGAATATAAAATGAAAAATTTTAATTTCTTTGAGAAAATCAAATGTAAAATCGTGTCAACAGCTTCAAAGACTGAATATTGCAAATATTTTTTAAGTCCTTTGCAGTAGTGTCAAAATGTGTTGTTTGTTTTTCTTTATTTGATTTATTTTATTTTACAGAATTAAGAGTAGAATGAAGAAGAGTTGAAGACTTTCATACATACTGGGCTTTATAACATAATTTCCCTGAAGGGTATATTGCAACAAAGAATTGTTGACCAACTTTTATGGTAATAAATGTACCTCTTCAATATATCTTAAGAAAGCAGAAGAAATGAAAGGGAATTTCATTCAGTGTTATGTTTTATTTTTCAAAAAATCTGATATATCTTTTTTATTTCACTAAACAAAAATTACAATAATGTAATTCAGCCACTCTGAAAAAAAACCCACTGATGTTTTAAATGATAGATTTAAAACACTGGTGTTCAGCATGGAGAAGAGAAGGCTCCATGGAGACCGTGTTGTGGCCTTCCAGTACCTGAAGGGGGCCTACAAGAAAGCTGGAAAGGGACTGTTACAAGGGCATGTAGTGACAGGACAAGGGGTAATGGCTTTAAGATGAAGGAGGGTAGATTTAGATTAGATATTAGGAAGAAACTCTTCACTGTGAGGGTGGTGAGGCACTGGAACAGGTTGCCCAGAGAAGTTGTGGATTCCCCCTCCCTGGCAGTGTTCAAGGCCAGGTCGGATGGGGCTTTGGGCAACCTGGTCTAGTGGAGGGTGTCCCTGCCCATGGCAGGGGGTTGGAACTAGATGATCTTTGGGGTCCCTTCCAACCCAAACCATTCTGTGATTCTACTAAATACTCTAGCATCAAGGATTATAAAATAAATATTTAAGTATTGAGCATTAAGTGAAGTCTTGGATAAGGATATGTTTGTATGAGGAATACTATGAACCAGGAGATGTAGTCATGTTTCCAGAGTCTTCTAGAAGAAAAAGATTTATCTTTACAATCCAGTTCTTGATAATACTGGCATTTATTACTTCTGAGGTTGTGGTGGAAGGAGTATTTTCTCTGTGACAAATTAAGAAACTTGTTAACTTCGTTAAGGCTGAGCTTAAAAGTAATCTGCAGTCACACAAATTGATTAAAAGAGAGTTCTACTGAACTGATAATAAATACAGATTTATTCATCTGTATAACTGAATGCAATTTTAACAACATCAGAAATGCGTAGAGGAAAAAATAGAACATGACACAAAGGGGAAAGGTGTCTTCTTAAAATTAACTTAAATTACAGTGTTTTCCTTATTTTACCAGTTAAATTTTAGCTAAGCTTGCTTTTAGCTAAAGGAAGTCAAAGTAATGGATATATATTGTAAAATCTTGTAAAATGGACTGACTGAAAAATTAACTGAGATACATCATCTATAGACTCCCCAAACCTGTGATTCTTGGGGTAAATAGGAGTGTGGTCACTACAGAAGTTGTCCATCAGTACAATGCTTTCTCTAGTATAACGTGTTTGTCGAAATAAGAGAACTGACAGAAAAGCACTGAACTGTCAGAACTTCTGAAAATATTAAACATACCAAAGCTCTGGGTGCTTTTTTTTGTTCAGTTTTTGAGAAAAAGGAGCAGGGAAAAACTTGGCCCTGATACTAGGAGCCACTTGATGTAAGTTAACGAACTGTGGGTATTGTTGATACAAGAAATTTAGCGTAATTCCCATAATATTATAATAGTTTATTATGGTGTCTGTTGAAAATCTAGTAAGGTAGAATTCCTCAGGCTATTTTCTAGGATTGTTTTGAGTGACTAACAAAGTGAAAGGTTAAATTGCAATAACAATAACCACAATAATAAGATCATAAGTAGCGATATAGAACTGATATAAATGTAAATGAGTATTTCAGGTATTCTGTAAGGAAAAGGTAGTGTTTAATTCATTCATGCTCCAGTCTTCACTTGAGACATCTGGAGCACTGTTGTTAGCTTGTATCTCCATTTCTATTTAATAGACCTGTGACTGTGTGGTAATAATTTCAGACTAACTAGTTAGAGATGAACCTACCAAAGTCACAAATGTTCAATCAGGTCTCCTTCAACCTACAGTCATCTAGGGAAATAACTCAACATGCGAGGCAGCCTGAATTTAATGTTGTGCTACTGCTAAACTACTTTTGTTACTCATGCCAAAGAGATAAGAGGAACTCCATTAACTTGAAAGGAGAGCTACATAGTAAAATTTAAAGTCTGCACCACCAAGAAAATGTAAAAAAACAAAAAGACTTTTTATAGAATCACAGAATTGTTCCATTTGCAAAGGAACCTCTGGAGGTCATCTGGTCCAAACCCGCTGCTCAAGCAGGTTGTATTGGGTCTGTCTGAGATGGAGTTAATTTTCCCCATCACAGCCCTCACAGTGCTGTGCTGTATTGGTAGCAGCAAGGTGCTAATAACACACCAGGGTTTTGGCTACTGCTGAGCAGTGCTGGCACAGCATCAAGGCTCCCTCTCCAACATTTCCCCATACACATCAGTAGACTGGGGGCGGGCAAGATCTTGGGAGAGGACACAGCCAAGACAGCTGACCCAAAATGACCAAAGGGATATTCCATACCATATGGCGTCTGCTTAGCATATAAAAGCTAAAAGAGAGGAAGAGGAAGTGGCATTCATTATTTACAACATTTGTCTTCCAGACCAGCATTATTATGTTATAATACCATTATTATTATTATTATTATTATTATTTTAAAATGTTCTGAAAATGAGCTGCATGAGTCTTTCTGTTACTGTTTGGACACACATTTTAACATCACTGCCTTTCCAAAGTCTTTTAGCCTCTATGCTGTATTACTGTTTTTTACAAAATCTCTGTATAGATATTTCTCAACACTGATATATTTCCTCCCAGTCTAATTGGCTGAGTGGTTCAACTAAGTGACAAAATTGCAAGGATTTGCATGGTAATGACACAATTACTTTTTAAAAGCTATGCAGTCTCCATCTATTTTGATTACTTTATATAACCTCTGTGCTTTGAATAGCCCATATGCCCAGAATATTAGTCACCAGCAAAGAAGTTATCTTCACCTAGAACCCCTTCACCTGAAGTAAAAGTGTCTCACTATGTACCTGAAAGACAAGATTAAAAATTATGTTTCAGCTGGAAATTATCAGAAACCTAAACCTTTTTTACGATTCCTGTTTATGCACTTTTTCCCTGCTTACTTGACTTTTTTTTTCTCTCCTTATAAATAAAAAATAATGTCCCAGAATAAGTATCATATATTTTGGGTTTCACTGATTCCTGCACAGATATTTTCTGTCTCTTGAAAGTCCTTTTCAAATTATAAAAACCTCAGTACCTCTGAAACATGGATTAAAGACACATGGAGAGCCAGTTCCTTCCATCTAAGGAAAGTAGAAAGACAAGCAGTGGTGTTATAAGCATGCAAGTGAATGCAGAAGCAATGTTATCACTATTATGATAATCCTTTTTTCCTGGTTTCTTCTTTCCTATGGATGTTTAATTTTCTTACAGCATTTGGTGACAGACTTCTTATCAACCGGATCATCATGTTAATTGACCTCTTTGAAGAGCTTCAAGAATTTTCTGAAGTAGGACTTCCTTTCACTGAAGCCATGATGGCTTTTCCCAAATATCAGTCAAATGTATCCAGGTGTCCACAAATCTTTACAAGCCTCTAGCTGCTTTGCTGTACACCTCAGGCTTTTCTTAAGATTAGTATCACATTTGCCATCCTCTGGTTTTCGGTCATAAAGGGAATTTTAAGTGAGAGATTCAAAACTATCTTCAATCTTAGTGAATTCTTACTGTTTGCTCAGTCTTTTGTAGCACAACACTTCCACAATAATTGGAATGTTGGCTCACTCCATTTTACATGCAATCAGTCCTTTTTATACCCTGTTCTGTCTGTTCTCCTCTTTGTTCCTTGCCCTGTACATTGGATGTCTCTCGGCATAGTGCCACCAACCCAGTCTCCAACATCCTGCACCCTCAGGTTTACACCCTTACCATTTGCAATGTCCAGGTTTGCCTGCAGTTTCTTGATTGCTCACCAATTAGTATGGCTGATCAGGTTTGTTTCTTGTCTTTTTTTTTTTCAGTATGATTCTCTGTTAGGTTTTTGTCTGTATGAATACTTAGTTTATGGCTTCCACCTTTTCTTCAGTATCCCAGGGTCCTTCATCAGACAATCATTGAAATAAACAGTCCCATATTCCACATATACTTAGCAATTAGTGTGAGTGACCAGGCTTGGTTCTTGATACTGCCTCCCTTATTTGTCCACCAGGTTTGTGTTTCTAGATATTCTTGATGGCTTTTCCCTTTTCTTATGATCTCCTTTTGCATTGAAAAGCTCCTTGACCAGATAGCCTTAAAGAAACAGCCACTCTCTCCTTCCACATACCCTCACAGTAACATTATGATTGTGAAATCATTTGATTCCAACATGTCTTGTATGATGTCATCAAAAAGCTTATTATCATATTACTACGTATTGATAAAATTTGAAAAACATCGTATTTCACAGCATGCCCATTGATTCAAATTTGATATGACTTCAAATTTTTGTATGATTAGGCTGAAGTAGAGCCTGAACTTTGGAGAGCCACTCAACACTTACTATGGAACTCCCTATGCCATATCTGTTCCTCCATGGCAAGAAGGAATCAGAGATTTCGACAACATTTTAGGGTACATAGGTTAGTTAGAATTCTGCTTTGCTTGGGATTACATATCATTCAGCACTAGCAAAAAGTTGACAGAAGCAGTTAGAAATGTGACCTGCAAAAAAGTGACCATATCAGTTCAATGACCCATTGGAATTATGTTGTTATCAGGAAATGTGAACAATTTGCATTCCCATACACCTTTCTCCCAGTGAGAAGGGGATCTCTTCAACAGCAATGCCTCTCATTTTACCACAGAGGGAATGGGTCAGCTCTTAAAATATAGAAGAAGAAGAAAGCAGTATATGGGGAAATCTACTGGTGTAGAGCATAGTAATCTATAGATTTTTATGTATGGAAAATTTAATGATGGAGGTAAAAAATAATACTCTTCTTATGGAAAGTTGAGTATACAGGACTTCACAGAGATTTGTGTAAAAACATATTAGAGAAAATATCAAGCCCAGGAACCATTTTTTTTTTTCCCTTGTTAACATTGCTATGCTTGTCTTTTTATGTTTAATCCTTTCTTTGTTTCAAAATAATACTTTATGGTTATTACATACTGAAGGCTGATTAAAGCTGTTCATGATAAACAAGGGGCAGAGCCAATGAACTGTAATACTTTTCAATTCCCTCAGCTGTAATCCATCAGGTCTTATTAGCTGTATTTGGATATCTTCTGCATGAGTGTGGCGATACATGTAATTACAGGTTTTGATAGCAAAGAAATATTTTCAAAGGCAATATATGAAATGCCAGCCAAACACTCTAGAATACTAACATAATATTTCTTTATTTTCAGGAACTTTTGAGCTAGTTGTCATTGGGATAGCAGATTTTTACTTCACAAAAAATTTCTAGTGAATGCAGTCCTTAAAAGTTCTTTTGAGATAGTTCACAGCTTGAGAATAATTTCTAGATACAGGAAAGTATCTCAGAAGAAAGAACTACAGTAAAGCCTCAGTGGTCCTTACATGTTTTGTAAGGCAAAAATGCTACTGGAAAATTATAGTAGTGTTAAAATGAGGAAAACAGTTGTGCTAAACACTATATTACTTTGTCAAAGAAAACCAATATTAAAAACAAGATCTTCAAGTTTGTTTTCAAAGCAATATCTGTCCACCTGGGAAGTGAGTATAGTGTAAATGGTAATCAGCACTGCTCAGCATTAAAGGTTATCTGAGAAGCATGGGGAAGAGGGATAATAACTATGGTGACGGGATGGGAGAGCAGTTAAAACTTCACGCAACAATTCTGAGCAGTTCTGTCATCTCTGTTTTGCCTTCATGCAAAAGTTCATGCAAGAACTTGAGGACTACCACTCCTTAATTCTCAGGTAAATTCCTCCTGGTCCACTTCTAATACCCATTTACGTGAACTGTGAGAAACAGAATATGTAGTCAGAGTACAAGAAGCTATCTCAGTTTATACCATTAGTTCTGATCCAATAGTTTAAATAAAAACAAAGAATAAAAATAAACCAATGTTTCCTCTCTGTGAATGTCATTTCCTCAGCTCTGTTGATTCTGCTGCTGATAAAGGAAAGAAAACCCTGTGGGAGAAAAACAAAGCAAAACAAAGAAAACAAAACAAAACAAAAATTAAATACAAGGAAATCCACATATAATGTTTTATTGTTAAAATAGATAAATTTTTAAAAGAAATCTAATTGTTGCTGTAGTGCCTGGATTCCAAAATTGGTAGGCAACTTACTTGATATGAACCTGCTTAAAACTAGGAAAGATCTGAAAGAGCATAAGAATTTCAGAGAAGCTGATCTAGTTGTTTATTCTCTTACTAATGCTGGAGCATGAGTCCAGAATACTGTATTAGTGCAAAGGTCATTCATATATATGGAGTGAGCTTTCTGGAGAGCTGGCTTTATATCACATTAATGAGTCACATTTATCATTGTCTTATAGCTATCAGTTCTATGAAAATACATTATTTAAATCATGAAAACCTCGATCAGACTTTGAGCCCAATTAGCTTCTGAGAGACTTGTTAACTTTGCTTCATTGAAAATGGTATAAGCAATATAAGAATCAATGTCTTTGCCTCTGAAGGTACATTCACACTTTGTGTTATTCTTGGATTTGATCCTATGCTTTAAGTTTTCATATGACATTTTGTGAAATTTTAGATTGCCTAGTCTGGGTGCTTCATTGGGTTCCAACATCTCCAGCTCTCCTAGGGTCTGTGGTATGACAGTATAATGATGAAAGCTGTATTGTGTTTCTTAGATAGTTTCTAGTCTAAAGAAACTCCATTTTAAGTAGTTTCCTTTTTGTGCAGTAACAGGTGTCCTTTGTGTTAATTTTTTTTCAGTTGGCTAAAAAAATTACTAACTTGCCTTCCCATTCTCTTCATTCATTCTTTGTGGCCACCACTGTCTACATAACTGTCAGCCCTTTAAACTCAGTCTATGAAGACAGGAACTAATTAAAGAAAAGGAAGGAAAACTGGAATTACATAAATGGTATTTATTAGATAACTATGGATGTTTCACATCATCAGAAATTATTTAGCTACATACTTGGATTTCACTATTCTGTTCTTAGAAAAAAAAAGCTATAAAAAAACTATATACATAAGGTGAGATTTAGCTTTTCTAACTTGGGCATCTTAAAGTATAAAGTCATAGGGAGTCTAAGTTCTTTATAGAAGCAATAAATAAAGTAAAAATCTCTAAAGGATGATTCACCTCTTCCTAAAATTACATGTCTAAGGTAAGTAAACTTCACCACCAAAAACAAGATGCGTAGTATTAGCTGTGGTTTTCATGGGTAATGTAAGTTGCATGAGGCAACATAAGTTGAGGTAATACTGTGTTGGCTCTGAGGCCATTCTTCATCTGCCTCTGGCTATGTCTTTCCACTTTCTCCCTTGTAGTGGCACTAACAGTCCCATGGTTCTTTGCTGAATCAGGTCAGTTAATCTTTCTGAAAATGAAGTCCATAGAAGTGCTTGTTCTTCAGCTAAGTCAGTGGGCTAGTGCTGAGCAGCTCCCCCCACTGAGCTTAGAGGAGGGCAGGATCACTTCTTGCAACAAGATGGATAAACACTGTGGGCAGGGAGAAGTGGGACTTCCTTTTTCAGCAGCAGCAGCAGCCAAAACCCAGTTTTGAAACTGATCCATTTCACAGCATTCTTCATATGCTGTGATGCTTGTAGAAATGATGGAGCTGTGGAGAGAGAGGCCAGAAACAGCTGGAAATGAGGTGCCACTGCCCGGGAGGAGCTGGTGTACGAGACTTGATACAGAACATATAATTACAGTGTTATATGTTGAGGCAACAAAATGAATTCTACCCTAAATGCCTTGCATGCTCTCAATAATGTGTAATATGATCTAAATGACATTCCTGCTCAAAATGAAATGTCTAGAATTGAACAGAATGCAAAAAGAGATGACAACTCATTGTTAGAAAATTACCCACTTAGTGCAACTAACCACTGGTATTGAATATATAGGTTAGCATGGAGTTTTCACTGCTTTTGCTGTGACAGATTAGTTCTATAGATGATTCTCTTGTCAGTCTTGTCCAGAAAACCATGCTTGCTACAAAAAAAGTATGTAAAATTATCAACATTGAATTTTATTTTATGTTGTAAAGTCAGAATAAACTATGGATCCAAAAATGCATATTTTTATTTATATAACCCACACTTTAAAAACACTGATGTAAAAATTCTCATTAGTAGCTGCTATTAATATATTATTTGAAAACAAGCAAATAATTAATTTATTTTTATATATTTGGGAAAATAAAATAGTGAAAATTATTAAAATCAAATAATTTCCTCAAATTTACTTTTTAATATATTTTTAGAGGCAGGAGTAGTGTTGAGAGATTGACAACACACTTCACCTTATACAGGGAGAGGTAATTATCTCTTGTCGATTAGACACTAAATCACTGAGCTACAAGCAGCTGGTGATGCATAACCATCATTATAATTTCAGACTGTTGTACCATTTCTCCTAGTTTTATTTAGCAGTTTTAAAGGCAGGATAAGATATTTTTATGGCAGGAAATTTAGTGAACATGTGGAAGTAAAAAAAAAGTAGAAGAAAGGGTACTATAATTTTAAACTGGGATGATGGTTATGCACCACCAGCTGTTTATAGTTCAGTGATTGAGAATCTAATTGACAAGGAATAATTACTGCCTCTCTAAACAGGGTGAAGAGTGCTTTTGCTGTGATAAGGTTGGAGAATGGCCATATGAGGAAGGACACAAATGTTTGACAGAAATAATTTTGTCTTTTCCTTCTGTTTAATGGCTTTAACATTTGAGGCTAAATTCTGTTCTGGATTGTATCTGTATATCTCCGCTGATGTCAGTGGGTTTGCCTTCGCGTAATGGAATTTGGAAAGGCGAACTGCGTTTGCATGCATAATTGTAGCAGAATACTACAGTCATGATGTATCTGAATGGTGGCCTAGCATCCCAATAAAATACATACCTTATTCTGTAACTATGTTTAAACCAGAGAACTTCTGCATAAGTCAGCGCAAAGGCAGAAGGATCTATGACATTATGTGACAAACTGTTTCCCCTTTCTCTAACTGAAGAACAGTTTCTGGTTGATATTTGACAACAAATCTCTCAAGAAAGTCAGGCTGCTGTGAAAGGAAAATACAGCTGAATCATCTGACAGCACATTTTGAATAGTCATTGAACTAAGGTCCTAGGAACATTTAAATATTTGGCTAGATACATCATTTGAGAATTACATGATATTCTGGTTTCACTTGAGATAATTTTCTTCCTAGTAGCTGGTATAGTGCTGTGTTTTGGATTTAGTATGAGATTAATGATGACAATACACTGATGTTTTCAGTTGTTGCTAAGTAATACTTATATTGAGTCAAGGACTTTTCAGTTTCCCATGTTCTGTCAGTGAGGAGGTGCATAAGAAGCAGGAGGGAGCCTAGCCAGAACATGGGGGAGTTGGCCAGGGGCCAGCTCAGGAATGGACTGGGCATTGGTCAGAGGGTGGTGAGCAATTGTGTTGTGCATCACTTGTTTTGTATATTCTTTTGTCATCACTATTGTTATTATTATTTTATTTTATCTTTCTTCACCATCTTATTAAACAGTTCTTATAGTTTTTTTTTTCCTGATTCTCTCCCCCATCCCTCTAGCAGGGCAGGAGCAAGCAAGCAGCTGTGTAGTATTTGGCTGCCTGCCAGGTTAAACCACAATACGTGAAAACCAAAGTGAAAAAATTCCTGTGAAAGTAAGGAAAAATTCCTTAAAAGTAATTTGGTATACTTGTAGAAAAATGGCATTCATAAAGGCCACTACCCAGTCCTGCAAAAGCTACATAACAGTATTTCCTACTGTCTTTGGGGCTATTTGCCTTCCCTTTGAAAAATTTTACAGTGGGAAAAAAGTATAAAAATATTAACTTCCTGCAAGCTTCATAGAAGTATATGGCCAAGTGAGGAGAAAGACTCCTACAGTGATGTTTTTATACTTTGTCAGAGATTTCTCTTGAAATGCATCACTGTATGATAGAGGACTTAATTTCAATTTGGCTTATTTTCAAATTATTATTTCCTATGATTTATTCCTACCACAGAGTAATAATCCCTCAGTTGCCTGATATATACAGCAGTCAAATAGGTAGGCACATTATATACAATATGCTACTGTTATTTCATTGATAATGTCATCAATGTTTATCAGGCAGCCCCTAGTCTTTGTTTTGCAAAACTTTTCCTCCATAACTGAATCACTGAAGTTGCCCTTCTATAGGCAACTTTTCTCGGCCTACAGGCTTTTTCTCCCATTTCTTCCTGCTACGTTCGCAACTGTGCCATGTGGAGCAATATTGCTAGTCTTTAATATTCAGTGTGTAGGGCCTTACTCCTCCACGTAGTACTGGAACCTTAGACCAATTTACCATCAGTTAACTAGATATCTCTTTTTTTGCCATCACTGCATTCCAGTTATTTGCTTCCTATTGATTAAGTGCCCCAGATTTCTTCTCTCTCTTTGGTTTATTACATTTCTCAAGCAACCAGTTTTTTATGGAGTTCAAACCTGTTCTTACCTTCAAAAGCAGAGTGCAGAATAGCTAAATATGTCTGAAACTCTGAAAAACAGCTAGAATGAGCAACTTGCATAACAGAGTTTTCTACAGTAAAGAAAGTCTACCTCTAGCTTTGCAAGGAAAGGTGCTTCCTTGGAGATCAAAGGAAATAAGAATTAATTTCATCAGGAAGCCACATGGTTTTCAGCTCCAAGTGTAGCATATATACCTGTGCTTTCATTAATATAGACAGCACTATGTGTCTATATGCACTATATGCAACAACCTTAAACCATATGTAACCATATCTTTAACAGTATATATGAGAAAATAAATCCCTACTAAAGTAAAACCTGACCCAAAGTCATCTTTCTGAGGGAAAGATGAAAGAACAGCTAACTCAAACAAGATGATAGTCATGCCATTTTATTCACTAATAGCCAACATTTAGAGTGCAGTGTAAGAACCTACAGACTCTTTATAATTATCATAAGTATTCATTACAATTATCACACTTATCCCACTGTTTCCAAGCTTCAGGCCACAAGATAAATTCTAAATAAGAGAGATCAGTGACCAGTTGTTTGAATTCTCTGATGAAGTAGCAATTGCTTATCTCACCACAGTTTCATCACTAAAGCATTATTAAGAAAAAGGACTATGTGATCAGAAGTAATGAAGTGAAGCCATTGACTGTCTTAGTTATCAAACCAGTTGTATCATCAGTTATAAAACTATTTAAAATTTTCAGCCAAGAGCTAGATCCCTCGCTGAATCCAGGAGGTCCTTGATACAGCTGATGAGGGATGATGACTGCAACTCTGCAGTGACATTCAAAGCTACAGACTACGTGGTTTGTGAACTGTAAAGAATAGTGAAGACTGAAAGTGTTGTGGTCAATGCAAACTGCTAGATTAATAAGCTGAAGAAGATCTGGTCTTCTGCATAATATTTGGTATTTAATCAAGAAGCAGAGATAAATATGGTTCAAGTCTACTTTCAAGCTGTAGCAATTCAAATGCAATTCTCTCACTTCCCAGAAGAGTATTCTAATCATTCAGTAGCTAAAAGGAGAACTTACAACATCTGTCTCAAAATATTGAGACCTTCTCCGTAGGGAGTTTCAGAATTTTCTATGCTGTGTATCTCGGGTGACTAGAAGCATCAGACATTTGGTTCTCATCCAGGAAACCTAAGCTCAGAGACAGGCAAGAGTTCAAATGTCTTTCTGTGTGCTTAGTGTTTTCATTCACCTACTCCTGCTTAATAGAAGACACCTTGGGCAGATGCCACAGATGGAAACTTCTTTCAAAGAATTGTGTTTTTTTTTTTTTTCAAATAATGGCTTAAGTCTATCATTGTTGAGTTCTACAACTCTTACTGTTATATTTTACAGTTAACTTCTTAATTCATTAGAATTTATTTTTTTTCTTTTTTGTAAAATGAGGCTGCAGGTAAGATTTTGTGCAGATTCCTAAAATGTTTTTTGAAACAGAAACCAATTACATTGAAACTTGAAGCAATTCTACCTTCATCCTCATAAGACATTTCTATTCTTCTTAGATAAAGTGTGATATGATCTTAATCTGCATTTTTTTTGGTTACTCAGTGTCATTGTGATTTTAAAATGTTGATTTTTCTTCCAGAATATGTTTATAGAGAAATGGTAACTTTTCTGGCTTTCTTTTGCCTTCTAGCTGACAAGACTGCAAGGACATACATTGATATAGGATGTTAGCTGTCACATCCTTACTTTGTTACCCTAATGAAGAATCTGGTGGATGGTGATTCTGACCCAGTTGCAAGATGTTGCTGTTTCTTTAAGACATTTTCTACACTATTCTTTTGGAAAATCATTCTTTTTATGTTTGGACAGTCTGTGGTTCACTGCAAAATGTCTGCATGAAATCAAAGGACCTATTAAAACGAAGATGACCTACTGAGATAAACTTATTAAATATACTTTTCTCACAAGATATTTCTTTGAGGTTTTGTCATCCTTTCCCATTTGCATTATAGAAAATATCAAGCACACAACATTCTAAGTAAAATCTTTAAAAGGTAATCAGATGGACATTTCAGAAATCACCATTTTAGTTCCTATTCAGAAAACATGATAAAAGTACATTGGGGAGGAACATTGAAGCTGAAGAAAATAAAAAGGAGAAGAAAACCCGGAAAACATAATATTTTTGTTGTCTCCTAAATCAGAATGAATTTCACAAAAAGATGTACTTGGATTTATACCTCTTTGAATGCAAACCCCCTGAACCTTGCTGGGGGAACACAGAAAGGTATCAAACTGACTAATCTGGTTTGCCATCCATGAGAAAAACAGACAGAAGAGGTGCAAAACTGGTTACTGTTGCTCCATTTCTACATTCCTTCAAAAATGATTGACTCATCAACTGCAGTCCTCATACTCCATACCAGAAAGCTTCACTGAACAATGGTGGTGGTCTCAACCAAGCTCTGTTGTTTCCAATTTCATAGCTTATTAACCTCCCAGAAGACCCAATTATCTTTCCTCAGATTAACTATACCTCACATCCCACTCTTTCTGAAAAGAAATTATTTTTACAGGTCACTAAAAGATTTAGTAATCTAAAAGTCTGCATTTAATATGGGAAATAACTCTCAATCAGTTATCCCAATGATATGTGCTTTATGCAACTGTGGATTTCCTAAAATTCTATTAAAGCTGTTTAGCAACTCTAAATTTGCCTAAAATTGCAAGTCTGTGTACACCAAGCTTTTAATTAGTGTTGACAAGGCTGGGTCAGTAGGCTAGTTCACATCTGAGCTGATATGACTTCAGAAATATGGTGCTCTTTCCTGCAGAGCCTCTGAGGACCTTAGGTAACAGCAGCCTAATGTGTGCAGCACTGAGCTTCACACAGAGGCAGCAGATTAGCCACTGCCATTGTTCTTTGAAATTATAGTGAGAAGATGACAATGATGCTGTTCACAAAATCACAGAAGGACAGATTAGTTGAGTTTTTATGTGAGGTCTGGAGATTATCCAGTCCAAACTCCTTGGTCAGGATGGGGTCACCTAGGTCAGGTTGCTCAGGACAATGTCTGGTCCGGTTTTGAATATGTCCAAAGATAGAGACTCCACAACCTCTCTGAGAAACCTGTTCCAGTGTTTGACTATCCTCATGGTAAAAAAAAACAAACAAAAAAAAAACCAAAACAAACCAAACCAAACCAAACCAAAACAAAAACCAAAAAAAAAAAAAAAAAGGAGTTTCTTATGTTTAAGTGGAGTTTCCTGTATTTCAGTTTGTATCCTTTGCCTCTTGTCTGTTTACTGGATACCACTGAGGAAAGTCTGGGTCCATTGTCTTAACTCCTCCCACCCTTTCCAACATGTATTTATATATTTTGAAAAGATTCCCCTGAGTCTTCTCTTCAGCTTTACTTTTTAATATGAAAGGAGCAACAATCCCAGCTCAGACTCTTCTTCATGATAGATGCTCCAGTCTCTTCAAAATCTTTGTGGCCTTTCACTGGCCTTTCACATTTAATCAGTGAAACCATCTTTCCTGTATTGGGGAGCACTGAACTGGACAGAGCACTCCAGACATGTCTCATCGGTGCTGAGTAGAAGGGAAGGGTCATCTTCCTCGACTCGCAGGCAATGGTTTTCCCAATGCAGCCTAGCACGCCATTGGCGTTTGCTGCAAGGAGACTGCTGGCTTATGTCTAATTCATCCATTGGGACTTTCAGGGTATTCTCTGTAAAGCTGCTTTCTAGCCAGTTGGGCCCCAGCCTGTATTGGTGCCCTGGTTTATTCCTCCTCAGGTTCAGGAATTGGCATTTCCCTTTGCTGAACTTTACGAGATTCCTGTTTGCCCATTTCTCCAGCCTGTTGAGGTCCCTCTGAAGGGCAGCACACCTGGCATATCAACTACTCCTCTCAGTTTTGTCTTGTCTCCAAACTTGCTGAGGGTGCACTCTGCCCCACTGTTAAGGTCATTAATGAAGATGTAAAAACCAGAATTGACCCCATATTGACTCATGGGGTGACTAGTGACTGGCCTCCAGATGGACGTCATGGTGCTAATCAGTGCCCTCTGAATCAGGCAGTTCATTCAGTTTTCTATCCACCTCACCTCCTCAGTCCCAGTCTTTGCACTGTGACAATATGATACCATGAGATTCACACTTTGCTGCAGCCTGGTCTCCGTTTTACCCATGATAGATTGTCTCTCTTCACAGTGCTGAGCTAAAGCCTAATCTTGTGACTGCTGACATCCTGCAAGAGGGAAATGCTGTGTTGCAGGCAATGAGCAAAACCACTCAAATATATTCAACAGCATGCATCAATGCTTCTATACATGCCTGCAGAGACTAGGAAAAAGAGGGAGAAGCCTAGAGAACAGATTGATTCATGGTGAAAATTCATGGTGAAAATATTCAAATGCCATTTTCATATTAAGCTGAAAGGAAAAATTAGGAAAAGCAAAAGAGATGATAGCTCAAGTTTTGAGGCAAGAACATAATCAGATGTCAGGAAAATTTCAGAAGTCCATAATGTTCAGCTCACAGAGCTGAATAGAGTGGAAGAGGAATCTATGCATCAGAGAGAGTTTGGAACAGAAAACAGGCAAGATCTGAAGTCAGATTGGCAAACAGAAAAAAAGAGACAGAATAAAATTTGAGGCTCTAGGTGCTCTCCAAGCTCATGTGCTTTTCTTGGGGCCTTCTTTTGTCTCTGGAGGCCAATGAATGGAAGGTTGAAAATGGTCATTTCACTTTCCCATGGCAACAGTCAGATTTTCGGTGAATGACATCTACTAATTAAGGTACACCCTTACATGCACTGAAGGAGCTAGCTAAAGTTGAATTAGCTGTTGTCTTTATTTCAATGTGAAAATCTGAGCCTGAACAGATTACAAGAGATCTCAGGATTTTCTTTGTGCTTTTGTCTTTGTACCTGTGTATCTCAATCACAGGATGTACAGCAGAACCTGTTTCTACACAAGACCATCAGCTTTCACCATATACTTCCAACACCTGTCTGAAGATACAGATAGCATGAGTGTCTCACATGTGTGTGTTTCATGCAGGACTCAATAATTATGTAAATTATCAGAGTTCAGCTGTCTATTGCCTTTTAGTATGAATACATACCTTCATTTTATAATTATTCAAAACTTGTGCTGGATATCTTTTATGAAAACAGGTTTTACCCAATCATCTATATCACTTGCTAGTGAGACTATCCTTTTGCCAAGACGGTCGATTGCATCTCTGGCTAAGCAAGTATACATTTAATAAAATAATAGTAGCAAATCGGTGCCCTCTGCTGGAAGGGAGGTGCTAAACCCTATATCAGCAATGCACTCTCACAGATAATATAAATGAGGATGAATATTAGAAAGTTTCTGTATCTGTAGGGCCACTTTGAATAATTGCTAATTCTCTCTGGGTTTTATAATGTCAGTACACTTTCAGGTTTTCATAAATAACCTCTCAAGTAGCAAAGTAGATCAGTTACCATCTAAGTATATATAGCCTTGTTCAAAGTGCCAAATGGCTTGCAATGTGTGGAGGTGGGTCTGGAGAAGCTAATGATATTGAACTCAAATGCCAAACTAGAGAAGTGAAAACTTGTATCTGTCACCAGTCAGACTTCTGGCACATGGATCTCCCTTTGGATGCTGCACAAACTCCTACAGCAAACTCTATGCCATGTCAAGGCATGCCAAAAATCACTGTGTCAGAACACTTGGAATACTCCTGCCCACAATATCCTGAATCAACCTACTTTTGTCCTTGATCTCTTAAACTTTTCATTGAATCATCTCACCTATGAAGGCAATGCAGTCATTCAGATCACGCATGATCAGACTAGCTTCCCAAACTGTCCAGTCTTTTTCATCTTAGGAAGATCTTTCAAGAAAAGGAACTGATCAAACCATATCTCCATATTCAGTACAATAATAAAAGAGATCCACAGTTTGTGTTCAAAGTGATTTTACTTTCTTTTGTAGTCTGAGCTTCTAAATTCCTCTGTGCATCAGAGAAAGCCAGTGAAAAGTTGAAAAAGAATATCTGAGGTTAGTCACTAAGGGTGACATTCACTTTATTTCATTTTAGCTATCTGAAATCTAGATGGGTAGGCCTTGACTCAGCACTTTATTATAGATAGCAGAGAGAGAAAAAAAGAGACCTAGATAGCTAGTCATTCGATTATCTTAGACACTTAATGATGGATGGTTTGAGGAGGGGATCCCTGTTGGATGTGATAAAAATGTTATGTTAGTTGTAGAAAAAGCCTCTATAACTAGCTTTACCTAGATTCACAACTTCTAGATGCCAACCATCATCCATATCTGCATGATGAATCCCATTTCCAATGTCTGTGCAACAGAGTCATTCTTACTGTGGCCTTACTTTCAGCCTGTCCAAGCTAGCTGCTATTCTTGTCCCTATAAGCTTTATTAATTTCTTTTTCCCATATTATATCTTGTTTACAGATAGCAATTTTTGCCCTTTTGAAACATTATAGTGCTATTAAGAAAACCCCAAACATTTCTGAAATGGTTATTTAATATCAAATGTCAAATATAGAAATAATCCTTAAAGCAATCACATTCCTTGCATGATTAACTCGTGACAGTTGCATCACTTTGCCACTAGTTTCAAAGTTTCATTCGCTTAAAACCCTCACTATTTTCATGTACTATGAGAATCTTTTGTGGTTTATTATATTTTGTTGATGGATATACAATACTTAAAATACACTCTAAAATGCCAAAAGTCTGGTTGATTAGTTTAGTCTAGGGTGGTACAGATATGTGAACAGTGAATGAAAACTGACAAACTATATCCTAAGATCAGTACTGCAAATGAAAGAAGTAACTGCATCTGGCATTTAAGAAAAAAAAAAAAAAAATAAAAAAAAAAGAAAAAAAAAAAAAAAAAAAAAAAAAAAAAGAAAAATAAAAAAAGAGAAAACCCAAAGAGATGACTTCTGTGATTAGAGCCTGAGAGCCTGATAAAAAGATCAAGAAGTACAACATGGAGGTTAGACTTAAAAATTATAATACCTAGTAAAGAATACTAATTGAAAATAATAATAAATAATCTCTATCGAGTGAAAAAAAAACTGACAATCATAATGAATTTACAAATATCAAGACATTTTATAGTTTTCCCAGTCTTCCATTATTTCCATGAACTGCACATATTGTAAAATTTCATTTCTAAATAAAAGGAAGGAGGAATGTCTACTAGATGTGAATAAAATAGCCATAGCAATAGACTGAAAAGGACAATGTTGTAAGTTTGCCTTCCAGAAGGGCTTCCAAGAAACAGGAAAAAAGCAAAAATCAAACAAAAAAAGGTAATGTTTTATTTTGTAAAGGAAAAAAATTTACATAGTAAAATGGAATAATTAACTAGACATGTCTGTTTGACGTTTGAAAGTAAATCAGCTTTGCAGTACACACACAATGTAATAACTAAAGGTTTATGGTACCAGCTGACTTGGTACTTTCTCATAAATAACAACCTCCATTCATTATCCCTCTATAAAACTGTCATAAAAAGTGTATGCCATTCATGTTTTGCAGCTTCCTTATAAAACAATTAAGGCTACAATTGAAAAACAATGCCCATAATGTCTAACTTGCAATATGTTGGCAAATGCTTTACATTTAAATATGTTAATTAAAACTAGCTATTTTATTACAATAGACATTTTATTAAGTTTGAAAGATTGCTAGAATAATGAGATGCATGTAGAAAATAATTTTGTAAACAATGAAAACATAAGTATTCGAGATTTAGGGTTAATTCTTTATTTACACCCAGTTTTCAAACTGAAGTCAATGGGGCAGCAAGAAAGGCTATGAAATTGTTATGATACATTGATGCTAAACTTGTCTTAAGGTATTTTGTTTTTTAATTTACAGATAGTATTCAAAATATAAACATCAAAGAAAAATGGATTTAGCCCTAAATTGTTAATATAACAAAGCAACTCAAAGGCATTGTCTTCATTTTTACTGTCTTCTGGAATTATGTGGAAAAAAAATCCTAAACATTTTCTGTAGTTTCCTGTATACAGGAATGCTGAGCAGTTAGTTTTTCTCATCATTTAATCAGTTTTAGCTTAGCATAATTGTACACAGTATCACTGCATATACTTTATGCTTTATTAAGTCATCAGACATAAACCTACCGTGCAGTTATTATACTATCTTATTATTTTAAACATAGTCATGTAAACTCAACTGGAAAGACATTAACTTTTAAATAATTTTTTCTCAACTTTTATAGAAATATTTTGGGATCATTCAAGAACCAACGTTCCTCACTCCAGTTTTTCTTTCATTAATCCATAGTGATTTTATAATCATAATGGCAGTCATCTTGGTTTTCTTTTCTTTTTTATTTAATATGTTGTCACCTGTGGAAGTAATGTCTCCAATAAATCATCTCTATGCATGAAAAATGAACTTTCTGAAAATAAACATCTATTAGACATAGACACAATAGATATATTACTTTTTTTTTTACTATAAAACCGTAAAATAAGACTTGTTCTATTGTTTACATTCTCAGAAAAGCAAAGCAAACCCCAAGATATAGTCTTTGATAAAACAAGCATTTAGTGAAAAAAAAAAAAAAAAAAAAAAGGTACTTAGCATAATGCCAGAAGGTAGCTTCAGATTCCTTACTTGAAATTGGACCTGTTAGGAATTTGCCATAAAATGTGGAAAATTCAGACTATTTTTTAAAGATTTTTACAACTGCAGTAATGGAGTCACAGCAATGGAGTCAAACAGTTGTGATTTTTGCCTTGTCAATCTACTTATGAAGTCACTAGTCATGAAGGCAAAGAACAATATCCAACAAACATACCATCAGTTTTGCATAACAATGTCAGATTAAAAGAATTAATATTAGATTAAGAGTTCAACCTAGCATTCAGCACATCTCACTTCTTTTTAATTTCTGATTGAAATAGAAAATCAGAAATCTAATCAGAAATAACTTCTGATTAAAAACATCTCCATTTCCAGAATAAATGTTTGGATGAGAAAAATATGCGTAGTGGCATTTGATACCACTTGGAAGTATAAAAGTGTCTTGGAAGTGGGCAAAGTGAAAATTAGATCTATTAGTCTAGCTTTTAAATAGTATTATTTGATTTGCAAGGATACTACAAATTAACACAGATAATATCTATTCCTCTTCCTGAGTCTGTAAAAACAAATCTGTAAGGGTAATGAAATCAGGATAATTTGCTTCTTAATGCATGATCACACGTGTATTTTTCATATGACCATTAATTTCAGTAACTGGATAATACAGTCAAAATAAATGCAAGAGAGAAGCACACCTTTGTTTCCTCCACAGTTCTACAAAATTTGGCTTGGTTTCAATGGTTTAAGCAAACATGGTTTACATATTTTAATTTAACAGCTGTTTGACCTACTAGGTATTCTTTGTAGTTTCATATTTCAACTAAAACACCAAGTGATACAGCCAACACCTCTTTGTTGGGTTTGGTCTGCTTTTTAAATGGCATCAGAAGTTAGTGAAAAATGATACATAATCTTATATTTTGCTGGGGTGGTGGTGGTGGGGAATTTTAAGAAAGCCTCTGACCTTCAATGAAATCAGAAATTGGGAAGGACGGCATTCAAAACACTAGAAAAAACACTGCAGAAATCCTATTTCTATCCTCAGCACTCTAAAATACTGCTTAAAGTAAAAAATGAGTAAATTAATGCATCCAGTGTTTTGCTTGGTTGCTGACTACAAAACACTTATTCACATATGTTCAAGTTTTTTAGGACTTCACTGTTGCTGTGATTGACATGAGAGAAAGAAAAACAAAGAAAAAGATTTATGACCTCTCCTTATACAATGGGGTTTCTGGCCAGACATATCAATTTTTTTCCAAACTCACATTTTTCTTTGTCTCCATGTCTTTCTATTTCTTCTGTCAGTGTTAGAATAATCGAACTGCAGCAAAGATAGCAGTCTAGAAATCTCAGAGTGCCTGTCACTAGCTTGAAATCTTGCAGTCTCCCTACAGTTCATGCAGTCAGGAATTTTTTTTCAGAGCATGTTCAGAGACTCTGACCCCTGATATACAAGCTCAATTTGCAATAAATGCCTGGAAAACTTGGAATGTTCTTGTGAATTGAACAACTCCATAAAAATTACTTTGCAACAGCTGTTAGTTGTCTGACCCTCTTTCTAGTGTGTCATATTTATTTTATATGCCAGAACCAAATTTAAGTCAGATATTTTTTGTCATGGGTCTCATTGTCAGGCCCTGGAAAAATATCTGCTTAGAATTTTTCTGTCAGTTATGTCCTCTATATTTAAAAGTGTATCTATTTGCCACTGAATGCTTTCTTCATTTTCAATATTTATTCAAGCAACAGAAAAACAGGCTTTGAAGTGAATTGAAATCCATCACAGCTTCTCCTGAGCTGCTAAGTAAGCTGTATTCTTTAGGAAAATGCTTGCCCAAGCCAGCCAGGGAATGCTACAGGAATAAGTAGTAAGATTGGATGTTTTTGTCACATAGTAAATGTCATGATACAGTACAGAACTCTAATTTCCAAATACAAAAAACCCCAACCAACCAACCAAACAAACAAACAAAAAAGAATGGTCAATAAAAATATTAATTTGCACTGATAAAAATTCATTCTGAATTAGACTTTTGCCTGCTTTATATTCTGCAATATTGAACACACAGTTCTTAATGGAAAAAAGCTCTTTCATCACCCTTCAAATTTTCTTTGAGATTGGTGCATTTTCACAAAACACGTCCAATTATTCAACATTTTCAGACAGGAAAATCGTCTCTTAAAAAGTGTCTGGCAAACTCTGGAATACAGTGCATTACTGTCTGTCTATACTAGCCAAGCTTCTTAAAGGAGGGATTAAAACTAACCTTAGACTTGATGAACATTTAAGAAAAATCTGTCTTGTGTGGAAAGAGGTTTTTTTTTTTCCTGCTTAGTCATCTAAATTCTTTGTGGCAATCTTACAGTATCAGGATTTTTATTTTCCATCATGATACCTTGACATATATTTCTTTCCTGAAATATACAAGAATGTACTGCAAATCAGGTCAGGAAATTACAGGGAAATAATGTTGAGAACAGGAATAGAAATTGTTTAGTTCACTGAGACACCCATTCCCTAAAGACAGTTATTTTAAAATGAGTTTTAATTATTCATTCTAAAGCAGCCATCCAGTTCCTGAATGTAGCCATAAAATATTCAGAACTTGGTATGAGGAATGACAAATGAAAGTCTTGTACTGTACTTCTAAACGTGCGTGTCCAACTTCAGAGTTGTTACCAAAAATATTTTTCACTAGTCATTCTGAGATGTAAGATATGATCTATGTCAGCTATAATGGAATTATAAGAGGAGTCTTAAGTCCTAACAATTTAAATACTAATTCAATTTCTAGCTGAAAGTAATTCTCTGTTATGCACAGAAGACAGTAAATATGTATGTGCCAGTCTGAGCATAATTTCATTTCTTTGCCTATGACATTACTATATCAGCCTCCTACATCCTCTAAGATTTCTGATGATCTTATTTTCCACCTTCTCTGGAACATCGACAAGATTATTGCACTCTGTTGGTGCCATAGCTCTTGTCAGATGGCACATGGATTGCAATCATGCAGTCCTTTTGTCCAACAGTAATTTGGCATTTCTAAGCATGAAAAGAAATGGGTACTGAAATCCAAATAAATACCTTATTTTGAACATGGGATGTGCAGTCTGGCTTCAGAGATATCTTATTGCTGCTCTCTGTCTAATCACAATACAGTTAAGATATTTAATTATTTCTGATTTAAGCACAGAAACTAAACACATCTTTTCATATTATTTTTCATGAAATTATAAAACAGGAAGAACCAATGCATCAAGACAGTCTTTGCCACTGATATTAAGAACAATTTGATTAAAAGCTACAGGATATTTGATTTTCTCTGAAAGTAAACATTGTATCTATGCGTTAACATGAAAATAGATATCTTTAATTTAGGCTGATGCTGATAAGGGGGAAGAACAGAGAAGCAACACTGTGTTACAAGTTCAGCCATTCCTCTTTTTCTTTGCTTCCAGAGATCCATAGACCACTGAACTACACTGATTACTATAATTCATAGGTTCCAAGAAAGTATCAAATAAACTCATATATATATAGTATGTTTTTATACATATTCTATCTTTATTTATACGTATTCTACATATTAAATGCTGGAAGCAAGGACTTGCTGAGACACAATCAGCTGCCTCTGCATATGTAGATTAGTGCATGGAATAAGAACAGAAAATGTCTCTCAATTCCTGCATTAACCTTTACTGCATTTTGGTAAAGATTAATGATAGTACCCAGGAAAACTCAAGTGTTACTCTTGGTGTGGGCAGCTGGGAACAGAATATTTTAGGAAAGGATATTCTTACTAATACATGTCATTAAATGGAAGAGATGCAGGAAAAGTATGACTTTGCATTCCCAGTAGTGACTTTCAAGCATGTTTTAAAGTAAATTAATATAGGCAAAAAGGCATGTCCAAACCCATAAATAATAGATGTTTGCTGTGTGTCATAAACCTATTAATCAGCTAAACTAATTGAAAAAGTAGCCAAGAAAAGATGTGTAACACTTTTCCATCTGATACTGATAATGTGAGAGGATTTGTCATGTAGGAATATATCACCATGTTTATTCCTGAATATCACTCTATAGAGCTGAAATTTTAATATATTGTTGCCAAAATAAATTTTGATATTAGGATTTAATATTATTTCACTTGATTTGGAGAATAATTTTCAGGAAAATATTCAACAGAATACAAACCTACATTATACATAGCTATCACTAATGTATCAACATTTATTCGGTATGAGATAAACACCATCTAAAAATGTCCTCTCACTTCTGGAATCACTTTTTGCACAGCATTTTTAAAGGATTGATTCTTAGTTCATATGACTCCATATTGCTTTTGCAATTGATATCTATGTAGCTATAACTTCTCACTACTTTGAAGCATCCTTTTTCGCCCAGAGAAAGACAGACTCCTCTTTGTGAGCAGCTCATCAGCTTTACCCTAATATTTTAATTTTCAGGTTTATCTTTTTCCCCAAGACATCCACTTCTGGTTTCTTGCTTCTCCCTTGATTATCAGGGCAAGCATGCAATTCTGATGCAATACCCCTTTTTTTCCTTTTCTTCACCAATGTTTCTGCTAGAGATAGAGTTTTGGATACCAATATCCCATCATTCTAGTTTATTCTACAATAATATTAGTAGTAAAAATTATGTCAGATTGGTTAAGTACTAAATTTTCAAATTATTTTTGCTTTTTTCCCATCTATTCCAATGTTTGATTTTTTTTTTTTTTTTTAATACATGGACATATCAAATATTCAGTAGATTGGGCCATTATTTTTCTTCTTTCTTCATTTATGATTCTATTCCTTTTTCCCAGTGGCCCAGGATTCACAGAGGTCATCCCTTTGACCACGCTAGTTTATTTTACTCACTGTGAACTGCTTCCCTTCCTACCTAAGCTAAAGGTTGAGTAGTGATGTTCTAACATCTCTTCCTCTCTGTGAATCAGATGGATCCATTGTTGTTTCAGCATGAATACTCTTGATAGACTTTTGTTGATTCTTTTAAAAAATTATGTCTTTTCTGTTTTCTTAGGGAGACAGTCTAATGGACTACAGTTGTGCATCAGTACAGTGTGTCATCTATGTCTTTAGACCAGTTATTTTGCCTGTGGTATTACCAATTGATATTTTATATCTCAGAAAGCTGCACAATTTTTGGTCTTCTAAAACCAGCCTATCCTTTATTCCTGTTTTTGCATCAAAGAAAAAGCTGCTAATTATATTTGTGAGTTAGAGAGCCATCATAAGCAATTCGGTCTATATAACAGTCAGAAAAGAATCTTGGAAATAAAAATTATTTTTAGTTATAACATTAAGCCAGATGAATTCGATTACAAATCTCCACAGCTTCACTTATACCCAGGTTCTTATCTTTCAATTCTTTGCTGCTTCTGGTGCTCTGCAATAAATACACTGCAAGTATTCAGGAAATGTTTTACTCAAGTAATTTTCTTCTACTCATTAGATATAATCCCAATATTTGTTGGGTATACAGGTTAGATTAACTCATGCAACTTTATGCATATGCGTATGTCTGTTCTGGACTGCTTCTCAAACCCATGTAAATGGTCAATTAATCCATGTGTCAGCCATTCATTCTATTATAGATTGGATCTCATCTTGAGATGCCTCTCTTTCTCTAAACAGTAGAGAGAATTTGCACGATTGTCATAGCCTGAACATTTGATTTTAGATAGCTAAGTTTGGTAAGATGAATCCAATACTTGCTGCCTTGAGGAAAGCTAACTATTACATTCAAACCCCAATGGAAAAAATGTCATTAACACAGTTTTGTTGCTGTTCAGCCTCTGTCTAAATCCATTTCTTGAGTAACATCTATACTTTTGATTATCAAAACAAACCCATAAACATTCAAATCACCTGGGTTTTAAGAGATTCTAGACTGCCTTTAACTCCAGGCCTTTACAGAACTTTGATACATGAAAATTACTGTCTGAAACTCTTTCATCAACATTAATCTTCATTAGGATTAAGCTCTTCCCTCTGCAGAACTTTTGGCCTAAGATCAATGCAGTAAGATGTTTCTGTACTTTCCACAGAACTGTAGAAAAAACTAGACTGGCAGGGACCTCTGGAGGTCAGCTAGTCAACCATCTACTCGAAACAGGCCTAGCTTTAAATCAATCATCTCATACATAAGCATCCATATTCTCAATTTATTGTGGTTGCTCTGACTCACAGTGTAATACTTTAAAGAAAAAATCAAATCTAAAACCAAGCTTTTGGAATTTATGCATTTTACATTTATTACAAAGTAGTTAGGTTGCTACGTATAATGATTGATGCCTACCACATGTGAGAAAGGCTAAGATTCAGTAAGTTTCAGTTCTTATAGTAAGACAAATTCCCTCCTGGCCTTCCCCCTCCAGCTGAGCTGTCTTTTTCTCATGGACTTCTTTGTTGACAAGGGCGGCCATTGAAGACAATCAGTTGTGCTGTCCTACATCCCTACCACCTGTTCTTGAACTGAGGTTATTTAATCTCCCATTATACCCAGTCCTGGAAGTAATCAGCAGCTGCTTGCCACAGAGTCATTAAGAGTCTGTGCCTTTCCTAATACCAACCACATTTTCTGAACAGAACAGGACTATTCTGTTTTGATGACTTCTGGATGACTTTATTCATTTTACCAGATATCATCTACACTTACTACAAAATGGAGATCTTAATCTGTACTGAAGGTTACTATCATAAAGGATAGTTCATAAACCAAAAAGAAACCAGTGGGATAACATATATCCCCCAGACCATCCTGACTTTATTTTCGTTTTGGTAACCCAAATCAAACGTTGGAACTTTTAGGCAGTTACATAAATCAGACCTTTTTGACAGAACCTGTGGATTAACAACAGTATTTCAAAAGAGGATAAAATGGCCTCTAAAAATTTGATTTTTTTTATTTTGTTTTGAAGATTCATTTTGTTCTATAATTTATGGCATAGCACCTTTTAAACCTGGAAATACTCTACTGTTTGACACTTGCTTTCTGCAGAAGGTTTCTGCAGTAAATTATTTAAAAAATGTGGAATTTTCTCATTTTACAGATGAGAAAAGTTACTGACAAGGTAGAAAACTTTACAACAATACAGCATGAAGAAAAGTCCTAAGAGGATGAAATATGCTAGGAATACTGATACATGGCATACTAGGCATCACTAAAATGCATTTGCTTAATCCAGGAAATAATTGTTTTCATTGTAACTGAATTCAAAGAGATCTGAGCTAATAAATTAACTTTTATACCTTTAGCTACTGATTTTATTTGTGACGTTATAGTTTTTAAAGTCTTAGTTATACAGCAGTAGATCCTGCTAGAGAAATAGTTTTCAATAAAACAGAATATTCTGTATACTAACATTTGATGCCTCTGTCGTATTTCTGGCATGCTTTTTTTTCCTCACAGTCTATTTATACAGATTTATGTTTTTTAAATGAGAAGTCATTCCCACAAGGGGCTCCTTAGATGGTGGAAATCAGCATAGTTACCAACTATTGTGGAACTGCAAGACTTTCTACCAGATCAGAATCTAGTGCCTTTTGTCTAAAAGCAGGATTCTTAGAAAGGGAAACCAGATGCAGTTCAGAGAGAATCAGAAACTATTGGTTCTAAATGTCTGATATGATGGGTTTAAAAAGATGACTTTTTTTATTCCTTATATGTAAAATACTCTAACATTCTCACAACTGTATAAAAATGTGGATGGTTATGTTTTCTACTTAATTACCTAGTCAACCTTCGGGTAGGTACCCCTGGCACTGTTGCAGGCATAGAATTTTGATACACCAATGCAGTTTTCTTCAAACTGTGGACCTGAATTTACTGAAGACCAAGTCTGTATGATTATTTCCTTCCTGTAGAAAGAAACATAGATGATGACTAGGGTTGCTTTTTAAAAAATATTCCTGCTCAAGAGTGGTTTATTTTTTAAAAAAGTACCTCCTCCTTTGTCCAAACAATATTTAATCTTATTCTGTATTTTCTGTAATGGAAACTAGTTTTTAAATTTACCTGTATTTCTGATTAACTTCAACAAACATTTAGGGCTATTTAAAAGCTATTATAATTTTACTTTGCCATTAACATTGGAAAGATTTGCAAGGATAAATAATTTCCCTGAAATAAAGTTAATCATGGATAGACATTTGCTGTTGACTACAATAGAAGAGGGATAGAGACCAATGTTCTGATTCAAACCACTTTATAAAGCTATTACATTTACTGCTGAGACTCTAGCAAGACTGATCATCCTTTACTGAAATAGTTTTCCCTGAACAGTGCTCATCCATCCCTTAATCACCATTTATGTGGATATAGGTAAGTCAGTCATGTACATACAGAGAATAAGTTTTTGATCAAATGTTATTGATTTCACCACTGCATTATAACTATATGCAATACAAGTCTACTGATATTATTTCAGCTTTTTTATGTCATTATATATTGAGTTATCTCACTAGAATGAAGATGCTCATGTATTTTATATAAGAGTGATTATGAAATAGTAATAAGCTTGTATATTTCCCTATTTTTTCTTTCTGATTCCACAGAAATGTGTTTGGTTTAGAAGGAAAGGATTATGGTAGGGAAATAAAAAAGTGAAAAGAGTATCTTAGTATGTTTAAGTTTTCTTGATACAAGAAATTATAATTTGTATATTACAATGTAAATAATAAGATTCATTTTAAATCTGTTGTGGTTTAACCCCAGCTGGTTACTAAGCACCACACAGCTGCTTGCTCACCCCTCCCCATCCCAGTGGGATGGGAATACATATGTAAATACAGAGAATGAAAAAAATACATATATAAATACATATATAAATACAGAGAATGAAAAAAAAACCTCATGGGTTGAGATAAAGATAGTTTAATAGGATAACAAAGGATAACAACAAGTGATGCACAAATGCAATTTCTCACCACATGCAGAAGCGGAAAAAAAAAAAGAAAAAAACCAAAAAAACAGTGTCCATTCTGTTTCCAAGCAGTGAATCTGCTGCCTGGCTAGCTTTCCCAGTTCTATCCGGAGCATGATGTTCTGTGGCAGGGAATGTCCCTTTGGCCAGTCTGGGCCAGCTGTCCTGGCTGTGCTCTCCCAGCTTCTTGTGCACCTGGCCGGGCACAGTGAGAAGCTGAAAAGTCCTTGACTTAGTGTGCACACGACAACTACCTAGCAACAACTAAAAACATCAGTGTGTTATCAACATTATTCTCATACTAAATCCAAAACACAGCAATATACCAGCTACTAGAAAGAAAACTAACTCCATCTCAGCTGAAACCAGGACAATATCCACCCCTTATTCCATACCATCTATGTCATTCCCAGGTCCTATGCTACCCTATACATTCCAGTTAATGACTGTCACTTTTCCCATGTTTTGATATTTAACGCACAGATACCATTCTCTTAGTCTATGGGCCATCATTCTAAAATGTCCTTTGAGTTCATTTAGTCCTTGACTTTTGCACTCCATCTGTCATAACAGCCTCTCAGCGCGGGGGAGACGGTGTGTGATGTAGGATTATTGCACGCTGCATCCAGAGCTTGTAGCTGATGTATTTCGTGCAGTCCATGCTCATGGTCTGCGAGTTGAAGATGTCATATCAAGGAAGTTGCTTGGTGCCAGTTGCTGCAGCCAGTTCTTGTTTCATCACCTCAGCACCTTGCTCAGTTTCATCAAAGTTCATTCTTAGCTAGTCTGGATGATTGTTACTGTAATATTATTGTTATGGCATATAGCAATCATAGTATTGATGGCATGCAATATTATGTAGCAATCAACCTTATACAATTTATATAATTGGCTATTTTCACCCCAAATCAAATCCCCTTGAAGTATACATTGGACTGTCCCATGCTTCTGCATTACCCACCAAGTGCACCCAGGTCCTTGAGCAAAAGAAATCCCACAGATGAATTTGCCTTTGCCCAAGGCAGAAGTAATCCAGACTGTCTTCCCTAACATACTGACACCTTTCTAATTTAAAGGAGTCACTCTAAATCTTTCTTGAAATGTATATTTTACACTATGCTTTCTATATTTGTTGGAATGTTAAAATTTCTTTCTTTTTTCCTGTGTGGTCTGTTATGATGTTTTTTCCTGACTTAGAGTTCAGTTTTACATCAAGACATTTTGCACAAAAGCAAAGTTCTGTGCCATCTTTTGAGACTTCACATTTAACTTCTTTGGCAATACACCACATTGTCCAAACTGTCATACTGTGGCAATGGCAAGAGGAAAAATTTTTTTCCTTTCTTTCTGTGATGAATCTTCCGTTGCCTAAGCTCTCTTTGTACAATGGAGTACTTGATACATTCATGCTTTGTCACTCTTATCTGTTCTTTTCATAGAAAAATCATTGTCCTTGTTGGATGTTTGCTTCTTTTGGAACATCTTTCTTATGTAAGTATGATTAAAATAAACCAAAAAGGCCTCTTTTGTGCCTGTCAATTTTGGGGAGCATCTAATGATCTTTATCCCAATTCTGCCTGTGCAAAGTTGCATAGAAGGAGTAGTGAAAACAAGTTTTATCTGTATTATGTATATGTGCTGCTTGCTAACTGGTTTACTTATTCTACCCATTGTTGCTATCGCTGATGTTGAAGACTAACACAAGTATTAAGTCTGTTTATTAAATAAGGATAAATCTAAACTCTACTTGTAAATATATGATCATATTTCTGTATCTGAATAGATTCCCTCTGCTTTAATCATTAAAGTACAGGTTTTATTTCATCATTATGCTACAGATTTATCTAGAAATGAGCTAATGTCACTGTTTTTCTTCATAAACCATAAAGTTTACGGTTTTTTTAATGGGGTGCAAATTTTCATTCTGATTCCTAGATAAAAGATCCTTGTCAAAATCACCTAACGCTTGGTTATTTTGCTTCAGGCTCTAACAGTGACTGTCTTTAAGCTCATTTAAAGCTTTGCAGAGTGGAAACAGAACTTTCAGGCAATCTTATTTCCTTCCCTACACTACAGGCAATAAGAAGTGGAAATGGGGCACTCATAAAATCATCTAGTGAGCATTTAAACTAATTAAAATGTGATGAAAACTGTTTTGAAGATCTCAATTTATAATTTATATTGCAATGGAAGTATAAAATCTTAAAGCTGTTTTTTGTAAGCGTAGATTACAGGTCTGATATGGTAAACTTCTTCTTTATCCAACAACTACATTTTTTTTTAGAATGTTATCAAGGCAGAAACTGAAAATAAATGCTATGTTAGATCTATGTCATCACAGATTGAAAGTCTACTTGGAAAATTTGCATATTTGAAAACCTTGGAATATTTTCTTAAGTGAGGAGAAAAAGGTCAGAGATTGATTGGAACAACTGCTTACTTTTATCCCTGAAAACTCACAAACTGGAGGAACTACTGCTTGTCTTTTTATATGAGGACTCCAGGTCACAGTATTGGGTAGAACATAATCAACATGGAAACACATCCAGAGAAGAATGAAAGCTTTTACACATTTGCTTGTCCTTGATTTCTCTGTTCTTCCATTTCCAACCTCTATAAACCTTTATTTCTCTTTTTTAAGAAAAACCATACCGCTTTCTGGAGAAAAAAAAAAAAAAAAAAAAAGATATTACTGATAAATTCATGAATTCATTTCAGGTCAGGGTCCTGAAAGCATCCTCTGGTCTGGAAATACTGGGCAATATGCCTATGAGTATCCACAGGAGTCATACACTCTCAGTGTCCCACTTCAGCAAACATGAAACTGTGTAGTGCTGCAGAGTATAAATGGCTTCCAGCTAAAACCCACAAGTCTGGGTTGTTTTTGTTTTGTTTTGTTTTGTTTTGTTTTGTTTTTTTTAAGATAGTCCTGTTAATTATTTTGCAGAAGAAAGGAAAGATATTTTGGGGAAGGAAGGAAGGAAGGAAGGAAGGAAGGAAGGAAGGAAGGAAGGAAGGAAGGAAGGAAATTAGAAAGATACCCCATTCATTCATTCACTTATGGATTATATATAAGACAATGAGAAGACTTCCAATTCCTCCATTTCACAAAAAATGTGCAGTTTTATGTTCTTGATATAAATTATATAATTTTTGCCACTTCAGCCTCCCTTGTACAGCATTCCACCAGTTTTCAAGACCTTTTAGGGGAAACAATCATTTTAGTTTCTCCTGAGAACTTGTCCACTGCATGGTGAAAGGACTAGAAGGTATGACTCAAGAGATGAAGCTGAGGATTCTAGGTTTGTTCATCTCAGATAAGAGGAGACTGAGGGATGACTTCATTCCTAGGATGCGAGGAAATGGCTTAAAGCTGCATCAGGGAAAGTTCAGATTGGATATTAGGGAAAAGTTCTTCACAGAGAAGGTGGTCAAGCTCTGGACAAGCTCCCCAGGGAGCTGGTCATGGCCCCAAGCCTGTAAGTGTTCATGAAGTGTTTGGACAATGCTCATAGACATATGGTTTAGCTTTCAGGCTGCCCTGTGTGGAACAGGAGTTGGACTGGGTGGTCCTTGCAGGTCCCTTCCAACCCAGGATACTATGTAATTCTATGATCTTTAGCTTGACCTTACCATTGTAATCAAGTGGCTTATTCATTTACATTTGGATTTTCCTACATGTGTCTGCTCCTAGTAAATTTTTATATCTGGCAAGGGGTATGCATGCTTGGTTTAGTCTTATGAACTGTATTTTTAAGATCTAGATTTTTTTTTTTTCCCATGGAGAGTATTACATCTTCTCTTTTAGAGATTTGCAATTCCTATTATTTCTTTTACAGACACAGAAAGGGGGAAAAAATCAGTGACAGAAACTTTCCTTTCACTCATTGCTTACTTGTATGAATCTGAATGCACAATAATTCAGTGTAAAAATTGTATGTTACTTTTCTTTTTGTGTCTTTAAACACACCTGAACATTTATATCTGTTTGAATCATACACTGAACTTTCAAATGACAACTGCAAAGTACCTAGACCCTTCTAGTATAAATCTTCCTAGACTTTTTGGTGTATGGACAATGTATCTTCACTTATTCTGAGGAAAAAGCTGTTTAGAAAATAGACTCAGGTAAATTCTTAAAATATCTGCACTGAAAAACTCTAGAGGTCACTCAGGAATTACCTGTATTTTGAATATGTTATATTTGACTGAACTGCAAAATAATCTCACTCTTAGTGCTTAAATACAGCCAGCATTGATGAGAATCAGAGCTGAGATGCCCAGAACAAGAAGGGGATTTAAGACATTTTCCTTCATCTTTGTATGGAGACTTTGGTTATTTTTTCTGTTGTCATATGTTCACCTATCCATATTTGATCAAAAAAGATGGATCACATTGAAATCAAAATGCAGGTTTTCCTCTTTTCCTCCATTAAGTCAACAGCCTGACTGAAGCCAATAAGTTTCTTGATATCCTTTTATTTCTGTCACTTTCCTGACCTCTCATCCCCTTGTTTACCTTTTAAACTCTCTTACTTCAATTAAGTTACTTCCCTCCAAAGCTATTTGCTCTCATTTGCAATGTTAAATCACATTAATCCTTTTGCATACAGCTTCATATCATGCTATTCCAGAAGCCACCTTTCTCAGATTATTCAAGGCCTCTAATTCACCTATTTTGTGACTGTTGTGCCATCAAACTCAAATGGCAGTGAAGGTACTTTTAATGTGGTTGTGGCTTAGCTGTCAAGGCTTTCATTTCTGTAGAGAACCACAGTAGACAAGCATGGAATTTTAAATACTTTTCTATCATGAGATTTTTACAAAATACATGATGTATTTAAAGCATTGAAGAAATGTTGATTTTCTGTTTGTTGCAAATACCTGTCTCTGATGAATTTAAATAGCTTTATTAGCACTTTCTTTCATAAGTCAAAAAATAATTTTTGAAAAGTCTGTTTGTGACTTTTGGACTAACGTTACACTTTGATTTTCTGTACTCCAGTAATTTTTATTGTTATGTAAAACATTACTTTTATCTTTTGTTTTCTCTAAATTTATTGCTCTTTCATTTTTGCAAACACTTATGAAATTATTTTATAACAAAAGTTCACAAAAATGAAATAAAAATAAAACATTGTATTGTACTTACGACCTCAAACTTTGAAATACATTTGGTCTCCAGTCTCTGAGGTATTCTACTCATAAAGACAAACAATGAACAGCAACAGCATTGATTTTCAGTCACCATCCCCACTGTGCTACTATTACCATAGACACTAAACTGGGGCTTCTCAGAAATGTTTTTTTTTTCCTCCAGTGCAGGCATTACTTAATTTTCTGAACACAATAAACCTCTTTGTGTGTGTAGAGCGGTGAGGGCATAAGAATGTTCTGTTGCTATGTCTTACTCTACAGTTCCTTCTCACTTCTCCTCCTGTATGTTTGAACTCTAGGACCATGTATCAGTCATTAGGAATGTTGTTAGTCTATTAAGCTTTCTTTCTTATATGCTCCATTTCTTCTATCACTGCTAATTTAAACATGCATTTTTTCTCCACAATGATGTCTTTGGATTACTTTATACCAGCTATTTAAAAGCTTTAAGGTTAGGAGAAAAAAAATATCATTTAGGATGAGAGCCTAATAGTTGAAAGAAACATGCAGTGGGCTAACAGATTAGTTTGCTATCTGGTCTGGGCAAAGAGATAACAGAGTTTTGGCTGTCTAACTTATGGGAGAAGAACCTAGGCCTGGATAGTGAGAACTGAGAACACTGATATGAAATTCCTGCTTACAGAAATAGCTGACAGTTATCTAAACAGTTAAACAGCGTAATCAGTACTCTTTGTACGTTTATGAGATGCTATATTGGGCTCTAAGCTACTATAGCATTTTAAAAAATGGATTTGTACTTCACTAAACAGAAAAAATTGAAGTGTTCTGTCTTAATTATTGTCTCGTAAATCATAGAAGCTTAGGTTGAAAGGAAGCTCTGGAGATCCAGTGGTCCAACCCCATCCCCTAATCAGAGCAAGGGACAACTTTGAAGTTATACCCAATTTCAAAGTCAGATAGTGTTGTTCAGGATCATAAAAGTCAACTGTTAACGTCTCCATTGATAGAGATTCCACAAAATCACTATGCAACTTGTTCAAGTGTTTGATCAGCCTCATGGTGAAAAAGTTATTTCTAACATCTACTTGGAATTTGCCTTGTTCCAGCTTGTAGCCATTGCCTCATGACCTCTTACTGTGAACTTCCAAGAAGAATCTGGATCCATCTTCTCAATATCAACCCATTAGGCAGATGAAATGTACTTTGTCATAATTCTCCAGTCACTCTTGATGTGCTTGGAGTCTTCCTTGGCAGTATCATTGGTGCCACATAAAGAGTAATAGTTTGAAAGCCAGATAAATCTTCACAATGCCTCTGAAAATGTTCTCGGTCTGAACTCCTGGCAGGCAACAAACCTCCTAAGACAGATAATATTGTTGAGAGATGGATGTCTCTGTCCACTATCTTCCCATTGTTTCCTCTTGGTGCTAACAGGTGAATCAGGCTCAAGCAGCTCTGATGCTACCCTGAGGAGATTTGATCCTTTTCAGCTGTTGCCAGTACCCTATACCTATTCTGTTCATGAATACCTGCAAGTAGAGAAGGACCCTTCCTCCTCTTGCTGATTTTGGGACTGTCCTTCCCAAACAAGTGTTTGAGTGCAGCCTCCAATTGTTTCTTCCTGTATGCAACATGGTTTTCAGGTTTTTTTTCCTCTCCAAGGTTCACTCCAAAGAATCTCTCCACTCACCTGGGAGTGTGCGCTGTGACACATCGTCACTTTCCCATAGTGATAAGGCAGACCAGAGGTCCCATGACTCCAGATGTCCCATGACTTCTCAGCGTTTTTGGGCCCCTTTACATTCTCTCTCACTTATTGACAAATCCCTGTACCATTCTCGTTGTGGCTGATGATCAGTGAGAGGTGTTCAGGCACCCCCCCATCACTGCTGCTGGGGAGCCCATCTCCCTCCAGTCAGAAAACAGCTGAAATCAGTGAAAGGTATATGGGCTTCTTAATGAGGAAACAGGAGAGGCAGATCTTCCTTTTCTGTCTTCAACAAATACAAATTACTGTTTCTCAGTTGCTGTTACAGAAACATGCTAGTCAGCTCAATCTTTTAAATTTTCAGTCCTTTTAAAGTAATAATCTTATCTTTGCTCTGATGCCAGCTCCTGAAAGCTTCATGACTCTGTAAAATAAGTCTATAGGCTAACCAGACAATGTGGCTGAAGTCTCACCTTGACTCCTCATATACCTCTAGAATTACTACTAGGTATTCATAGTTACCAAGCAATTCTTGTATTAATCTATTAAAAAATTAAAACAAAAATTCTTGACCTATGTCTTGCAGCCCCAATATGGCGCAATCTTGTCTGCACTTATCTTTTGTATTTCATTTATGCATCAGACTCTTCCTTATACCTCTCAGAGTATTATAAGCTTGGTAGCAGTTTCCATCAAAGAGTTGCATTTCCCACATAGATTTCTAGAACGTCACCATTTTATCTATGTGAATGTTGTATTTTAAATGAACTTAGTTATACTCTTCTGTTTGGGGCGAGGGGCTCTCCCACACTGAGATCCACACAGCAGCACAAGAGAAATAGCACGTCAAAGATCAGTTCTGACATCTTTGAACATTTTTCCTGGTTAGTCACATTCTCGATTGGTAGCTCTTAGTGATGGGATGATCATACAGCAACTGCTACATGGTTCCCTTGCGAGGCTGCACTTGCTTCACTCAGAGCACACAGTGACAAAGATGCTTCACCAGTGGTTTCAATAAACACATCTTTTACCTAAAATCAGTAATTTCAATAATCACCAATTTACTACATGGAGACATAGGCAGGAATCCTCGCACCTCTCTGCTGTGGTATATGAAGTTAAGAATTCTAAAGGATAATCTCAATTTCAAATAAAAATTAGAAAATAAGAAAAAAATTAGAAATAAGAAAAATTAAATATTAAATTATTAAATATGCTCACACATATATATATGCATATATATATATGCATATATGTATACATAAGGCCAGATACAAAGTATGCACTCAGTAAGGTATTCATCATGTTGGTAAATTATGCATGCTCAAAAAGTGCTTGTGAAAACTTTTATTTCAATTCACTCTGCAATAAGGTCATTTTTACATTGAAAAATCAGACAAGTTCATGTTCTCATGCTGTTTTGGACTTCATGTTCAAAGATGTATTTTAATTACATTTTGCATATATTTTTGAACAATCATTATGTAGTATTCATCAATGTCAGAGGGTATATCAGAAATGCTACAGCTTTTAAATGAGTGTTAACATTTTCTTAACATATCTCAACTGATCTGTGGGGTTTTTCTTTGGATTTTAGCAGTAATTCTGTTGCTGCCTGAAGTATTTTTGTTATTATGTCAGAAGACAAGACTACGTATCTGATGCGAGTTAAGATAGATACTATTTGCATCTCAAAAATTAGTATTAAGTGTATTTCAACAGTTTGTTTTGCTGGAAATGGAAGCAGTCCAATATAAAATAGTACATTTTCATGATTAAGTGCCAAAAGCACTCCGAACCTCAGCATTAAGTTATATTTTCAAAATCAGCAGAGCTAATGGAGGAACCTCTTGGTACTAATGGAAAATGTATAACTTTGCATGGATCACTCCTAACTTTTACCTGGAGCAGCAGTTTCCAAAACACATGATGAAGAATACCTTGCAATCCTTGCAATGTAAAAGAAAATAATAATAATAATAATAATAATAATAATAATAATAATAATAAAGTAAAAAGGTGCATTTATAAGATGCTGCTTCAAGTCTCAGAGTTCTTTGTCTTACAACTNTTGGTACTAATGGAAAATGTATAACTTTGCATGGATCACTCCTAACTTTTACCTGGAGCAGCAGTTTCCAAAACACATGATGAAGAATACCTTGCAATCCTTGCAATGTAAAAGAAAATAATAATAATAATAATAATAATAATAATAATAATAATAATAATAATAAAGTAAAAAGGTGCAATTATAAGATGCTGCTTCAAGTCTCAGAGTTCTTTGTCTTACAACTAAGCACACAACTCAGTACAGTCAGTTCTCAAGACTTCACAGAGTATTTTGATCAAATTTCTTTCCCATTTATATTCTGGTAAACTTGAGTGATGTTTGCATTCTTGCCTAAATACACCAGAAATTGGTTTCTAACAGCTACTTTTAGGGCCTACTGTATTAGTATGAGACAGACTTTTGTTATATTCAGTAGCTGGAGAAGTGTTACATGTCTGAATTTTTTTTTCCACTCAAGGTTGACCAAAGGATAAAGAAAGATTTCTTTCATCTAGGGTTAGGCCAAGCATTTAAACTCACAGATTTAACTACCTAATTTGCATTCAGGAAGAAGGGATAAAATCTGTCTGAACACCTCACTGTATAGTGTTTTTTTTTTTAATTGGGTTGTGAATGTGTTGTGTATTGTTCACTTCTTTTTATTTTTACAAGAAGTTACGACAATACCTTACCTTGGATATTTGCTGTACTGGGATCAGTTCCTACAAGATGGTGGTCTCACTTGCTGGCATTAGGCAGGATGTATTCAGGACCCTGTGAGTACCTAGAATACCAACTTTCTTGAATTTCTAAACAGTTAACCTGACACCAATCTGTTACACAGTGAATATAATTTCATCTTTTTTTATAAAACTAGAAGTTAATTTTGCAACTTTTTTGTCCCTACTAGACTTTTTCTTGTTTTAATTTTTCATTTGTTCATTTAATTTCCTAAGTGACATACTATATTATGTCAAGCCAGTCACATCATAGTTTGTTACACCACATTACATTAGTTAATGCATTTTGGCAGGTGTAACCCTTTGGGCTCATCAGTCACTGAATTATGTTCTTTATAAACTTCTTTATCATTCTGTGCATCGTATGCCTCTTCTTGTAATGGATGCAAAATGGTGTGTGACCAAAAAGTAAGCACCCTGAAAAGAGGACAAACAGTAACTGACTGAAAAACTTGTGGAATAATTGAAGAGATTTGTCACTGAAGGAGAACGAATTTCCACAATAAAATTGTTAAAATGTCAATAGTTCCTATGATCCCTGTTTGTTATTATATTTCAAATACTCATTTGAGTGACCAAATTGTATTCTGGATCAATTTAGATTTAACATATTGGTAATGAATATTTCAAGTCAAATTTAAAATGAGAGCATGGCTTCATACATAAATAGAATCAAAGTCAGAGCCATTGTATGTTTTATGTTTTCATTTAGTGTTAAAGGTGTTACAGAAAAATAGACAATCTACCTTCACATATCTCCTGAGAACATATATATGTTGGTAAATGATAGCCATTAAGATTAGAGATTTTAACCATCACCTGCCACCCAAAGCGGATAATGAAATGATTCCTCAGAATTTTAATGCTAATATTCAAAAAGTTTTGTCATATTTCAGAAGTTCTAAGGAACAGGAAGAAAGTTAGAATTATATTAGCACTTTAAAGATGGATAATAGTGATCAGAACCAGATTATTTGAATGACTGATAGAGGTGGGTTGACCCCAGCCAGCAAGTAAGCACTCACCAGACATCCACTCACTTTTCCCCGGCAGGATGGCAGAATTGGAAGGGTAAAACAAGAAAAACATGTGAGTCAAGATATAGTTTAACCTCAGCCAGTAACTGAGCACCATGCAGCCACTCGCTTAGCCCTCCCACCCCAAGGGGATGAGGAGGAGAATGGAAAAAAAACCCTGCAATAATAATAGTGCTTATCACTGGGGTTTGAGTAGCCATAGTAGCCTATCACTGGGGTTGGAGTAACCATAATGCCTTTCACCGGGGTTGGAGTAGCTGCAGTGCCTGTCATGAGGGTTGGAGTAGCCTCAGTGCCCGTTGCAGGGGTTGATCTCTGGGTGATATTCTTAAATAGTTGCTTAACCCCAAACAAGACCTGAACCACATGCGGGAGATCTAGCAATAGAAGTATGCTGGTCTGAACATCCCAAGGATATTCAACATTCTGAAGAGCTGTTGTAATTAGCCTGGAGAAGAAGGGGAAGGTAAAGGAAGGTATCTCCCTCACATATTGGCTCTCCAAAGAGAAAAAGTAAAAAGTATAATTATTAATAGCTTCTGACAGATAGCTCCTGAAGCACAGAGATGAAGCCATTGCTGTCATTCAGCCGCCACAGAATGCAAATGCCAAACTCGTCTGACTATCACATGATTTTGTCATACCATAAGCCAGTAGTACACTGAACAGCAAAGTGATAACCTTAATGCAATGCCCACAGGTGACAAACCACACATAAACACTGATAACCAGAGTATATGGCAAGTAAGGTGTTAGGTGACACAACTCTGACAACAACTCTGTGAACAAATAAAACAACATCGTGACCTGTGGACCAATGACAATTAAACTAATATAATAAACGCTTATAACACATTTGTTTTTACATGCTTTGGTAAGATCTTCCATTATCTCAACCCTCATGCTGCACGGTGAGTGCCAAGAAGGATTGTTGTGTTTTAGCCTCTGCCAATAACTGAGCACCTCACAGCTGCTCGCTCACCTCTCCCCCCCACCAAGGGGATGGGGAAGAGAATGAAAAAAAATCTTGTAGGCTGTGATAAAGACAGTTTAATAGGGTAAAAAAGGAAAAGAATAATCATAGTAATAACAGTAATAATGGTAATAAACAGCCCAGTCTGTTTCCAAGCAGCGATCCCACCTCCCAGCCAGCTTCCCCAGTTCTATCCAGAGCATGATGTCCTATGGCAGGGAATGTCCCTTTGGCCAGTCTGGGCCAGCTGTCCTGGCTGTGCTCTCCCAGCTTCTTGTGCACCTGGCAGGGCACAGTGAGAAGCTGAAAAGTCCTTGACTTAGTGTAGGCACTACAACTACCTAGCAACAACTAAAACCAAATTGTTGTGTGTCGTAAATATTATTCTAATACTAAATCCACAACACAGCACTCTGCTGGCTACTAGAAAGACAATTAGCTCTATGTCAGCCAAACACAGCACACTCTACTCAGTGCTTGTCAGGCTGCATCTGGAGCAATGTCTCCAGTCCTGGTCCCCCCAGTTCAAGAAAGACACAGTCAGACTGAAGAGGGTCCAGAGGAAGGCCATGAAGGTAATCAAAGGGCTGGAGAATCTGCCCTATTGGGAAAGACTGAAAGAGTTAGGTCTTTTCTCCCTGAAGAAGACTGAGCATAACTCATCAAAGGATTCTAGTACTGCTAATTGTGATGGGTTGACCTTGGCTGGACGCCAGGTGCACACCAAGCTGCTTTGTCACTCCTCTCCTCAGCAGGACAAGGAAGGGAGAAAAATAATATGGAAAAAACCCTTGTGGCTCATGAAACAGGCAGTTTAATAAAGCAAAAGCAAAAGACCATGTGCAGAAGCAAAGCTAAACCAAAACTTTTATTATCTACCTCCCATCAGCAGGCGATATCTGGCCACTTCCTGAAAGCAGGGCTTCAGTACACGTAGCGGTTGCTCCAGAAAACAAGTCATAAATAGCGAATGCCCCCCCTTCCTCCTCCTTTCTCTTGGCTTTTATTGCTGAGCAGATGTCATATCAATATCCCTCTAGGCAGTTTAGGTCAGCTCCTAAGTTTTGTGTCCCCTCCCAAGATCTTGCCCACCCTCAGCCTACAGGTGATGAGGGTGACGGGGAAATGTTGTAGAGACAGCCTTGATGTGTGACAGCGCTGCTCAGCCAAAACCCTGGGGCGTTATCAACGCCTTGCTGGTTACCAATACACAGCACAGCACTGTGAGAGCTGCTACGGGGGATATTGACTCCATCTCAGTCAGACCCAATACAGCTACAAAGGTGATGGAGGCTCTCTCTTCACAGGGAGCCACATGGAGGAGACAAGGGGCAATGGGTATGAGTTGCACCAGGAGAGGTTTCATCTCAATATGTGAATGGTATTTTCTACAGTAAGAACAATCACTCACTGGAACAACATCCCCAGGGATGTGGCAGAGTCTCCATCACTGGAAGTTTTCAAGATGTGATTGAACAGGGTCTAGATAATCTCATCCAGCCTCTCTTTTCCACAAAAGGTTGAACAGATGATCTTTCAAGGTCCCTTCCAACCTGGGCTATTGTCATAGTTTAGCCCCAGGTGGCAGTTAAGCACCACGTGGCCACTCACCCCTGCCCCTGTGAAATGGGGAGGAGAATCGGAAGGAAAAAGGTAAAACTCATGGGTTGAGATAAGGACAGTTTGCTAGGACAGCAAAGGAAGAGGAAAACTTCAACAATAGTACTTAGAATATACAAAATGGGTGATACACAAAGCAATTTTTGCATTTTTTGCAATTTTTGTTTTAAAACACATGAACATCTCTTATTTCGTACTAATATAAGTCTCAATTTTATATAACAGAAAAACATGTGATTCATATTCTTTTTCAAATATAAAACATTTCTCACCAAAAGATTCAAAGGGCATGAAAACACAGACTCAGATTCAGGCATGAGATGCTTGTGATACAACCAAAACACCAGCCACCTCTGTAACAACAATTGTAGAAAGGAAATTCTCAGCACATACTTCAGGGCAAATCTCAGGAATATGAAAAGATATCCTGAAACTGTAGGTACAGATCCTTTTCAGAATCTCACATTAAAAAAATCCATAGTCCTCTCATTTAGTACAAGTAGTATCCTTCTAAAAATAATAAAATAGAAAAATTCACTGTTTTGCAGATTTTTAATATCTAATTAAAAACCAAACCAAACCAAACAAACAACAAATATTTGCTTTACTATGTTGAAGACAAGACCTACACCACTAATAATTTTAACTCAAGTGTGATAAAAACTGTAGTCAAACAAATGAGATTACCTCTACTGACTGTACACAGTTAATCTCCATTAAAGCCATTGTGGTTATAGAGACTGCATTCAGCTGGAACTGATCATTTATCTGCAAGTTTTTAGGACATCAAGTTAATGCTTATGGGATAACCTAGCATCTTCATTCTAATTCTCCTACTGGTGGATAACCACTGTTTTTAACACCGCATATCTTGTTGAGAATGGACAACATGAGGGAATATTTACCTTATTAAACTATTAGGTTGGAAGGGCTAGCAATGCTTATAGTGTAGAGTCCAGTGAGAAAATAAAGGGAAAACATGTCTGAATGGCAGGACCGAGGAGCAGAGCACAGTGAATATGTGAACTTTCTAGCTTTTGCCTTTTTATTCTCATATTGAGATATCTGCTAGAACATATCATTATTAAACACATGGAGCATTACCATAATCACATTCATATAACACCCCAAGCAGGAAAAGGACTAATTTCCTCAGTAATGACAATCCCCTTGATCTATTGTACAGGCAGAATGCTGTTTTCTAGCACTGTCTGGTTCTCAAGTAGAGAATTTAACTTAGCATAGCTTACCTAGAGGGCTATCTATTATGTTCACCGAAACCAATAATCTTTAAGCATTAAGGTCCTCCATAATTCTTCTAATTTCCTTTTACTTTAAACTTTTGCCATAATTCTGGACATTCAGTGGAACAAAGGTCTTTTATTGCTAACATTAGTATAATATGTCTTTCAACAGGACCTAGACCGAACTGTCCAGACATTACTGTAGTGTAAATAACAGAAAGCACTGAAATAAACCAAGGAAACATTAGCACTTCATGCTTCTATTTAACTAGTCTTTAAATAGTTGGTCATTCCACATCTGAAAGTACCTTATTAATTTCATAAATTCATATAACTGTAAGTTTATTTTGTAGATTTTTATGCATAACTCAGCAATGTGTTATTGACAATAAAACTCTAAAACTAAACTAACTTACTTTCAGAGATTCCCAAACTTTGTACAACGCATTTGGGTCAAAAATTTACAGCTCAAATCTATCTCTAATTAGAACATAGAGATTGGTCAAAATAGGTGTTTGATATATGGCTTCCTCTGTACATTTAATTATTTAAGAAGCACTTTAAAATTGTAGTTCTAAATTTGTGGATGGTCTCTTTTAGAATGGCTTATTAATGTGCAGAAATGCCAACGTGCCAAAGCCAATTATGACAGCTACTTTCTAGGTGTGTCTTACTTCCTAAAGAGCAGGAAAGAGGCACTCAAATTCCATATTTGATATAAACAATAACAAGGAGGCTATAAGGAGAGAAAAACAAACTATCACACATTAACTGTGAAGTTTATATCAAATTACAAGAAGATATATATAGGGGTAGTGTTATACATTTGGAAATAAAATTATACATTAATGTAGTGGTTTAACCCCAGCCAGCAACTAAGCACCACGCAGCTGCTCACTCACTCCTTCCCCCCAGCAGAATCGGGGAGAGAATCGGAAGAGTAACAGTGAGAAAACTTGTGGGTTGAGATAAAGACAGTTTACTAGGTGAAGCAAAAGTCACACGCACAAGCAAAGCAAAACAAGGAATTCATTCACCACTTCCCATGGGCAGGCAGGTGTTCAGCCATCTCCAGGAAAGCAGGGCTCCATCATGTGTAACGGGCTTGGGAAGACAAATGCCATAACTCCGAACATTCCCTCCCCTTCCTTCTTCTTCCCCCAGCTATATATGCTGAGCATGCTGTCGTATGGTATGGAATATCCCTTTGGTCAGTTGGGGGCAGCTGTCCCAGCTGTGTCCCCTCCCAGCTCCTTGTGCACCCCCAGCCCACTCACTGGTGGGGTGGTGTGAGAAGCAGAGAAGGCCTTGGCTCTGTGTAAGCACTGCTCAGCAATAACAAAAACATCCCTGTGTTATCAACACTGTTTTCAGCACAAACCATAGTAGCTACTATGAAGAAAATTAACTCTATCCCAGCCCAAACCAGCACAATTAAATTAATATTTCATTTTACTGAGTCTGCTTAAATGTACTTCTTCTCAAAATACAAGCAAGAATATTCTGAAATTATTTAAGATTTGGGGAAGCTAGTTATGTCCATCTTGTAGGAAATATTAACAGAATTTCATTTGTATTGAATGCTTTGTGTGCTGAATGTCAAATGTCAAATATAGGGTATCTGTAAAACACGTTATTAAGCAAACACTTGAAAAACTTATTCTGTAAAGAGCCTAATCAATGCTTCAGTGGTCTGCAAACTCTTCAAGATATGTGTGAGAGTTGTAAAGGGCTGAATTCATCTCCACAGTGTCATCAATGAAAGGACTGGATTACTTTAAACTTGATTTAAAAATACAATTTAGGTTAAGCATGTGACGTGGTTTAGGCCCAGCCGAGCACCACGCGGCCGCTCGCTCACCCCTCCCCCAGCAGGGTGGGGAGGAGAAAGGAAAAACAAAGGCAAAAGCCTGGTGGGTTGCGGTAAGGACAGTTTACTGGGACAGCAAGGGAGAGGGAAACAATCAACAGCAGTACTGATAACAGAGATACACAATGGGTGATAACAGAAAACAATTTCTCGATCCAACGACCAACCAGAGGCTCAGCCCAATCCTGGGCCATGCTGAACCCGCCCCTCCCCCACTAGCCCCCTTTATGGTGAGCATGGCGTCACATGGTATGGAATAGCCCCCGGCCAGCCTGGCTCACCTGGCCTGGCTCCTTGGGAAAATTAACTTTAGCCTAGCCAGAGCCAGGACAATTCATTACATTTTTCAATTTATTTCAAGTGTGGTTCTGTTGCACTGGTGATGATCAACTTTTGGAAAAAAACCCAACAACAACAACAACAACAACAAAAACAAACAAACAAAAAAAACTAAAACAACAGAACAAAGGAACAAAATAAGAATTGAAAACTCTTTACCTAAACTTTGGTCATATTGTCTTGATAGGTTGAACACATTTGCTCTTTTCAAAGTCATATTTCACCAATAGTTTCCCCAGGTAGCCACCTTCCTTCCCAATTTCTGCTGATTCTTTTTCCAGGCAAAAACTGCACATGACATTCGTATTTGTGGATCAATATAAAATGCTGTGAAGCTGATAACTTCACTTATTCTTTACATTGTGGCTCCCATTGAGTGAGTAATGAGAATGACAGGGCAGGAAAGTAAAAATAACTGAGACTGGATTATTTCAGAGCATCTTTGCAGCAGGCCAGAAGTATAAAGGAGAGACTTTCAAAAGAGTGATTCCCCTTATACTTTGAGTAAACAAGTGACCAGAACAGCAGCTCTTCTCCCACACTCTGCCTGTCTTTCAGATCTCATTCTTCTTGTTTTTCTTCTCAAAGCTGTTTTATTTCTTTTCAATTCTTCTCTGCCACTAATTTCTTTTTCTTCTAATTTAATAATTTTTATTCTGGAAATCCCATTCCTCAAAAAGCATCTCTTCTTTGCAGGCTCCACCTAGATCCTTTTTTTATTCATTCTTTTTTCTCTTCTACCCTCTTATTTTCAGTGTTGTCTTGGTACTTTCTTGTACTCCACTTACTCTGTTCTCTGGTATTACATGCACTACTGTTCCTTTTCAGTGTTGAGATCTCAGTTTCACCATTTGGTCTCTGTCCACCTACAACAAAGACTCACAGTACAGAAAAAGCAGAGAAAGCTCCTCACTGATTACTCAGAAAACAATGAAGAAATATCTTCATGCTGACACAACTCAGAGCATGCAGCTGAAAATCCCTCTGCTGCTGCACATCTCACTGAGCTGTTCGAGGAAGGACCTACTTCATACCTCTTGCAAGCTTTAGCTCTCTCCTCTCTCCTCAACCTGTTCCAATAGTAAGCTCTATAATGCCTTTTAGAGGTAGCAGCTCAAAAGTACTTTGTCACTCCTGTAGATGATATATGTTATGAATTGATTAGAAAAGAAGTGTATGTTCTTGTTCAGGTCAGATTAAAGTGGCCACCTAACTTAACAGGTTGCCTTGTCAAAGAAAACTGAAAATTGCTAGAAATAAATTTACAGTTGTTTTGCACTCATCATATATCTGCCATGCTGCATGGACATGCATTGTACGTGTAATGTTGGAAAGCACGGAGATTGCCTTTGGTCTAATGGAACCTGACAGACACTGAAAAGGTCGGCATTCAGTAGCTGTTCTTCATGTTTCAAATTTGGGGACTTTAATATAAGTCCAAAAAGAAAACAGGAAATTTGTAGAAATTCAGCTGCTCTGTTATCAATACATTAATAATCTCTCTTGAATTATGTGCACTACTGTCTGCTCCATTAGTTACTTTATAACCCACTCAGATGGAAGTGTTTTAGGAAGTGTCTTCTGATGTTGAGAAGATAAAAAACTTGTGATGAATAGCTATCACATGTAGCAAAAAACAGACTATAAGCTACACACAGTTATAGTGACAATGAAGACAACTAGATGATGATGTGGTGGTTGGTTAAAAATAATCTAGAGCTTTAAAAAACAGGTCTCTGAACATGTTCACATTTTTCTGAGTATGGCAAAAATTCCTGAACCTCCTTCATGCAATATCATTACCTGATATACTTTTTTCCTTTTTTGAACACACTGAACAAGTGTTGCATACAAATAACTAAACAGAAACTTTTTTTAGAAAATAAAGTATATGAATTGGATTCTTTAAATCCTGTAATGTTACAGATACTTCCTCTATAATTTTCAAACTGCAATGATAATGCAGTTTACTGCAATGCACTGTAATACTTACTCAAACCAAAGGTCTCTTCCCCCACTCTAATGCTTGCCAGCAGGAGAAGGACAATGCCCCTTGCTTTCTGCTCTTCATGGGTATGGTACATTGGAAGTGGACAAGAGACTAATATTTCTCAACCATTGTCCCTTACCTCTGCACCCTTCCACCCAAGGAGAAAGAAAACCGGAAATCCTCTCCAGCTGCTGTCAGTGCATCACCACCAGCTCTCCATGACTTCTGCTGCTGCAGATACCACTGCCAGTACCAGCACATGGAAACAGAACTGCCACATACACAGGAGGTTGAGGCTCTGCGGAAATGGCTGGTCCCAGCATCCCACCAGTGAAATATTAGCATCCATCACTTGAAGACATGGGGAAAATATGGAGAAACATGGGGAGTCTGTGGCAACTCGCTGTTCTTTCATATGAACATCTGCTTAGCAATTCTTCTTAATTGAGTTGAAAGACCTCCTTCCAAAATAACTATTTTTATGGCCGTAATATTTTAAAGTTTATTTTACAGGCATATTATGTTTATTTGTGAAAATGTGCATTGAGACCAGGAAACTAAGGAAAATAATGGTGATATTTGTTTAACAGATGATGACTATCTTCTAAACTGTAATGGGTTTATGTGGCAAGGTTTTGGCAGAAAGGGGCCTGCAGGGGTGGCATGTATAAGATGATACCAGGAGTTGTCCCCATGTCTAACAAAGCCAGTTCCAGCCAGCTTCAAGACAGACAAAAAATTCTGTGCAAAAAGCAGCTGGAGAGAGGAGAGAGAACATGAGACACAGCTCTGCAGACACCAAGGTGAGTGAAGAAGGAGCAGGAGGAGATGCTCCAGGCACCAGAGCAGAGATTCCTCTGCAGCACCCAGTGAAGACCATTGGTGACTCAGGTTGTTCCTTGCAGACCATGGAGGTCCATGGCAGAGCAGATATCCACCCTGTAGCCCACAGAGGACTGCACGATGGAGCAGGTGGATGTGCCCTGAAGGAAGCGGCAGTTCATGGAGAGCCCACACTGGATCAGGCTCCTAGGAGGAGCTGCAGACCATGGAGAGGAGCCCACTCAGGAGCAGGTTTTCTGGCAGGACCTGTAACCCTCTGGGGGACCCACGTTGGAGCTGTCCATGGCTGAAGGACTGCACCCGCAGGAAAAGATCCATGCGGGAGCAGTTTGTGAAGAAATCCAGTCCATGGGAAAGACACATGTTGGAAAAGTTCATGAAGGAGTGTATCACATGGGTGAGACCCCACACTGGAGTAAGGGAAGAGCATGAGGATGAAGGAGCACTAGAAGCAAAACATGAACTGACTGCAGCTACCATTCACCCCTTTGTGCTGCTCAGGGGCAGGAGCTAGAAGAGCCGGGAGTGAAGCTGGGCCTGGGAAGAAGGAAGAAGTGTGATGGGAAGATGTTTTTAGATTTGTTCTTATTTCTCATTATCCTACTCTGTTATTAATTGGCAGTAGATTAAAGTAATTTATAGATTAAATTAATTTCCCTAAATTGAGTCTGTTTTGCCAGTGACAGTAATTGCTGAGTGATCTCCTTCACCCATGAGCTTTTCATTATATTTTCTCCCACTGTTCTGTTGAGGACGGGGAGTGATAGAGTGGCTTGGTGGTCACCTGGTGTCCAGCCAAAGTCAACCCACCACATAAATATATGGATATTAAATAGAAGAAATTTATACCCATGGTATTGTTACAGGAATGCTTACCTCCATACTCAATGCTTAAGGCAAGAGAAACGTTATCATTGTTTTAATCCAGTTTTCATTTTGTAAAACATTTCCCAGTTCCTGGACAGTGTAGCTCCATCCAAATAACTACATGTGTAGACATGTAGACTATGAAGAATATGCATGTCTCTAGAATATGAAGAAAAATTTTTAATGCACTCTCAAAAGACAAATTTATAGTTTCAGTTTCCTATGAGCAAATATAATTAAGATAAAACAAGAAAGTCAAGTGAACAAACAGATTTAAACATCCATAATGAGACATCTAGTAAATCTGGGGGGTTTCCCCGCCTCGTACAGTAAATCCATTGAGTAGAATACATTATCTTCTTTTAGGCATTCACCAAAGAACAAAGTTAATGAGATAGTACAAAGAGGTTTTGGATAGAATGGAGGAAATTTGTTTGTTCAAAAAATTCAGTTGTGTTTTATCAGGTGAGAGTCAACTGCTGGTTTACACACGTGTTGATAAATTTAAAATCAAACACAGTATTCAGAATGTTGCCTTTTTATGATAGCAACCCATGATTTGCTGGAGAAAAATTGCTTCATTGCACTCTCTGTTATTTATTGTATAAAAGGGCATGCCGAAATGTCTTGAGTAGTAGTTGAGAAATTAAACCTTAAATGCATCTCTGACCCTTTGAACAAGTTTCTCCTTTTCTTTTTAATGTTCCATTTCAGAAGTTCAGATCAATGTAATTTCCATCCTTTAAGATAGCAATTATGATACTTAGCCAATTTATATAATTTTTCATCTTACATCAGTAATTAATCCTACTAACATTCTGTGACAGAGTTTTAAGTATTATTACCAACATTTTATCAGTGAGGGTAACAATTACATATGCAGAAAAAGCTTTGTTTAATTTCTTATCAATCTTGTTTTCTTTAGTGCTTACTTTCTGTAACTTGTAGTACATTTGCTATGGTCAAGACATACATGCAACAAATGGCTGCTCTATGTTTCATTCTAGTGAAGACAGCTTATACAGCTTTCCACATTATGAAGAATGACTCAAGATAAGAATGTATTGTACATTGCTTGTATTATGTACATTGTAAATTTCCACTAAAAGACTGAGTATTTTAAAACTACAACTAAGATAATAAGTAGAAATCAAATCTTTCTTCTCTCTCAGAAGACTCAAACTTTGGAAATGCTTGCTATAATATTCTGAGGTGCTGCTAAGTGTGATCGTATGTCAGTGAACATAAAGATCCGTGAATTTCATTTTAGTGATCAGTTCAGGAGGAACTGAGATTGTGCTATATGCTGTTGAGTTGCATTGAAAATTGATCTGCTCTTTTGTGGGGAAGACCTACCAAATCCAGTAAAGGGATTGGTTTTTATTCATTGTAATTATGTCCTATTGGTAGTTGCTGATTGATTAAGTAATTCTTAGATGTGCATGTATATCTGCTGCAAGGGTTGGCAGAAGAATGTTTGGTCGTTCTGGGTTTTTTGGTTTTTTTGTTTGTTTGTTTGTTTTCCAAGCAAATATTTTTACCCCAAAAAATCTATTTCTGCTTTTTGTAGTTTGAATTTGAGTTGTGCTCACACTCTGAAATATCTGCGATTTGATTTGATCTCACTAATAATTAACAGAATTTATAGGAACTAATTTTTGCTGGCAAATACGGAGTTGTTGAAAAGAATAAAGTTATAAATAAGTTATATTTATATAAATAAGTTATATAGTAAGTTATAAACAGGAAATTATCTTGTAGTTGATGCACTTTTTGAAATCACAGGACATGAAGTTTAAGCATTTTAGCTGAAGAGAATGGCAAACTTCTAAGCTGTGAAGTGTTCCAGTTGAAATTTGAAAGTTGTATGATGTGTGCCTACATGTCATACATGTGAAGCTAATTGTTCTAAAATGAGATGTGATTTAGCCCAGACAAACAAAACAAAACAAAAACCCCAAACAACAAGTCCCACACCAAAAAAAACCCTCACACAATCCCCAAATATTTGATATCTAAAATTGAATCCCTAAAACTCTGGGACATGCTTAACCTTACTCCTGCTCTGGCTTGGGTTCCTCTTTCCACAGCTCCACAGGTCCTGCCAGGAGCTTGCTCCAGCATGGGCTTCCCATCGGGTCACAGCCTCCTTCAGGTGCCTCCACCTGCTCCAGCATGGGGTCCTCCATGGACTGCAAGGGAATCTCTGCACCCTCATCATCCTCCATGGGCTGCAGAGGGCAGCCTGCCTCACCATGGTCTTCTCCATGGGCTGCAGGGGAATCTTTGCTCAGGCACCTGGAGCACCTCCTCCCCCTCCTTCTGCACTGACCTTGGTGTCTGCAGATTTTCTTACATCTTCTCACTCCTCTCTCTGGCTGCAAAAAGTGCCACTAGTGGTTTTTTCTCCTTCTTAACTATGTTATCCCAGAGGCGCTACCACCACTGCTGATGGGCTCAGTCTTGGCCACTGGCAGGTCTGTCTTGGAGCCGGCTGGCATTGGCTCTGTCGGACATGGGGGAAGCCTCTAGCAGCTTCTCACAGAAGCCAACCCTGTAGGCCCCCCTGCTACCAAAACCTTGCCATGCAAACCCAAAACAGAGACGTAAGCAGTTTAATAAACATTTGCATGGTTGCAAACAGTTCACAACTATAAAACCTGAAAAATCAATTACATTACAGGTGGTTAAAATATATTCATTAGTCTCACAAAGTTCACCTAGGTCTGCTCATATCTTTGGACCTGACAAGCATTAAGACACTGACTGTCTGACTTTGCATTTCTCTGAGGGAACTGGAATTCAGAAATATGTGTCACATTTGTCCTAGCTTACATTAATACATTCTCTCTGTTATTCAGACTCTCAAGATTTATCTTTTTAGTCAATATAAAAAATACATTATGTTCCATTATGCCCTAGATGGGGATTTGTTCAGACTACTCTGTTCTAATTCTTAATCAACTAACTTGAAGAAACCAGGAGGAAATCTGTTCTGGATTAATTAATTTTGGACGCATTTACTCAAAATATATAACAGCACACACTGAAAATCAATTATCTAACAGTCAATCCCCATTGTTATCACATTCTAAATAAAGAGTGTATAACAGTGAGGATTTAAGAGAAACAAAATTTATCATACACTCTCGAAAAATACATGCCTCTCTGCAATTTAAGTAACACTATGGGAATTCCTACAGCTTTTAGTGTCTTGATGAATACAATACATTATTAACTTGTGTGTTAGTTAATATTTCTGTTTTGCTGGAGGAAGTTCTTATTTCCCCTCAATTTGAGATGTCAGAAATTAATTTAGTGCTGCCCTTGAATATTATCTCAATTATGGGATTGAAATAACTTAAACTAACTCATGAATGTAAATGTTTTAGAGAGCAGTTTTCATGACAAGTAATATAGGAACACTGCAGCACACAGATGTGCTACTAAGATACTGCTTTAATTTCCAGTGCTAATTACTTGATAGAGATTTTATTAAAATATGTATTTTCTCCAATCACATAAGCAGAGTCAGTGTTCAATGGTTACTTTTCTATGTTCCCCTTCTTCCTGCTTTGGGAAAGCAAATAAGTATAAAATACCTCACTAAGGTAGGTAAACTGTTAGTATAATTACATTTACATAAGCAGAAGTCACAGAAAACATGAATAGAGATTGATTATTAATTTCTTTCCATAAGCACATTTTTTTGTATTATCAAAAATTATAATCTGCATGTTCAAACCAAATCACCTATCTCCAACAATTTTTTCAAAGTGCAAAAAAGGAGCACTCATTGCCACATTATATTGTGGAAAGTAAAATATTTATATGAATTATGGTCCAACAGTTAGTCACAATCATTCACAGGGCACTGATCTGGATTATATCAAACTTGAGTAATTTTCCTGTTATATGCTATTGTGCAGTTCTGTGAATACGCGTTCTGGTACAAGTGCGGCTGAGAGCGAGAAGGCAGAACAAACAGGAAAGAGTGCAGACCGTGGGACAGACTCTTTCAATCCTTACATCACTGTGACACACTTACATACTGACCCACTATTGGCTGCTGTCTGAGGCATGACACTGGGCAGGGAAGGACACATGTTCTGATGCATTATGAGCCATTCTTGCATTCCAATGTGGTGTATACAACTGTGGTTAAAGGGCAACCTGAACTCTTGGATGGACTAGAAAAAAAAATAAGGTACACTCTATGACCTTTTAATTTTAGCGTTTTTTCTTTGAGAATCCTTCCATATTACTGATACTGACCTGGTACTCTCAGGTACACTGACTTCTGTGCAGCTGTATTTTATTAATCCACTGCATCTAAAGCAAAAATTCTGTACAATACACTTTTTAAAGTAATTGAGGTCTCTGAGTTTTACTGAGCCTGTGTTTATAAAGTGACAACTGTTTTGAGAAATAATTCACTAGCCTATAAGGTACCTTCTGTCTATGTTTCTTTAACATTAATGGAAGCAGGAATAAGTAAAATCCCTGTGCTCATAGTTCAGCCTTTAGGTCACCATGGAAAAAGACTGGTATTAAAAAAAAAAAAAAAAAAAAAAATTTAAATCCTACAGATTCCTCCTTCTTATGGAGGCATTAGCCTATAATTTTTCCATCTCGGAACACCTAGTGAACATGACCTGCATGTACTGAGGCACTGCAGTCATTTAGCAATTTCACAAGTCAGGTTTACTTAGCTTTGTTGTAAGCAAATTGTCTCCAGTGTATTTCAGAAAAATCTCTGTAAAATCCAATGAAATCCAATGGACTTCATTAATTTTTCACTAAAGGTAGTTTTGAATTTTTTATATTCTATTGGCTTCAGTTGAGTCACTTCCTACGTAGATTGCCATGTCCTAAGCCAGAATTCAGTCTGCTATGTCTTCAAAAGAAAAACTGAAAAAGTCTGTTCATAAGATATTTTCTTGCCAAAGTGATTGATAGAACATACTCCCAAATATTTTAGTAGGAGTTGTTTTCTTTGTTTTCCCTCCCAACTTAGTTTGTATAGCATATGGCTGTGTACAGAAAGAGTAACACACACCATGTCTCTGAACTCAGGAGAAACCAGGCCAACATCCTGAGACACTGGCAAACAACACACTTAAGACCAAATGAAAGTAATTCAGAAAAGTAGGGGGATGATAAACATAAAATGTTCCTTTAAAGAAAAAAATGAAAATGCCAGTAGAGGAGTATATTTTTCTGAGTGGTTCTCAAAGGTACCAGATACCTTGTTTTGTTCCTGTTTTTTGAGGAAAGTCTTGTCTTTGCTTCTACAGCTTTCCAGTTTGAAAAATAATATATAGCATTGATGTTTTTAAAATACTTTACAGAGCCTGCTAACACTGTGAAGGGTAACTCAGTTTAACAGCAAACATTTGCTCCACACTTTCAGGAAATATGCATTGTCACACAGGAAGAATGCTTCTAGAGCATCTGCAGTAATTTTTAACCATAGGGATGCAAAACATCATGTCAGCTTAGGCTAGCCACTCTTAGGATTTGAAAGTTGCTAAAAGGCATCTGTATTCAAAATGACACAGCTGAAACAGCTGCACCATGCTGATCAGCATAAAGAAGAACTAAGCACATCTGGTCTAGATGCAGAAATAATTTGCAGCTCCACTGTTGAATTCCTTTTGTGTGATCTATATATTTCATGCATTTTTTATCCTGGAATTTGACATCATTGTTGAGAAAGTCCTATAGTTTGACAAGCTTCTACATTTATTAACTGAAAAAGGAAGAAACTATCCATAGCATCTCTGCTTATTCATGGGATGCACAGCATACAATCTCTAACCAGATCTTAAACCTGAACCAGCAAGCTTTGGGACCGGAAACTATATAGTTACATTACATACACCATTGACCCAGCTAATTAGACTGCATATGGTGCCACACTAATGTATCAGAGAGTTAAACTGCTATCAAAAACAGAACTAGCCCTCCATGGAGCTGGGCTGTGACAGCTGGTTCAGCATGCTCTGGTGTTGTGAACACCTGACTTTAGAAAAATAAGGATGATAAAATCATGTCTGTTCTGTAAGCAAGAGCATAAGGTCTAACTGTACAACTGCTCACTTCTGAGTGTAGTTCTGGCTAGTAGTCACCAGCCTATATGGAAAGACCTGCCCTATTAAAGGAGGCCTCTGTCTTCACGGTTGATAGGAGCCTGAGATCTCAAGCTGATGGAGGTGCTTTCGTATACCCTTCAGTAAGCTACCTAAGTCTAGGAGAAAATTACAATAGTCCTTTGGCAGAGGATCAGCCAGGGTGAGATGGAGGGTCCAGGAAGCTGCAGGATGTCCAGTGTCATCTCAGTCCTTTGGAAGATTATGGAGCAAAATGTCTTGACATATTGGGCCTGTGAGTCTCATCCTTTCTTCCAAGCTAGCTTCTGAATATGATTGGTACCACTATGTTTGTGCAGTTTGGTCCAGTTGGGTGTGTCAGGTGTTCTCTAAGAAACCTTTTAGGGATCCCTTAGCGGAATTTGTCAGAGTGATGCCAGGTTTCTAGATCTTCTCAGATGTGGGAAAAGAGACACCTAACTGATAAACCTATTAGGTGCAATTTAGAGCTCAGCATGGGAAGCAGAATGGACCTGCTGTTCTCCAGGTCATAAACTTGCAGCCAAGAGCCAAAAAGTCAATGAAATAAATTTCCTCCCAAATAAAATCTTGTGCATGGGGGTAGAGGTGCAGAGCAGGCTTCTGTCTGGCGTCCCACTGAGCGAGCATTTAGGCAGTGCCAGCAGCTGGGAGATGAAAACAAGAACTAGAAAGTTAATTCAGAAACTTGTGAAATACAGGGAAAATGGAGGCAGTTTTTGAGGCTGTATGCAACTTCCAGAGTTAGTGCTATGAAAGTGGTGGCATGCTGCACTAGCTAGTGTGGCCACCCCTGGGACGTGTTGTGGTAGGCACCTGCTACCAACAGCCTAATCAAAAAAAGGAATTGGACTGTACATCTTTAAGAAGGGCGAGTAGGAGGGTCCTGGAAGCCGCAGGATGTCCAATCTCATCTCAGTCCTTTGGAAGATTATGGAGCAAAATGGAACAAATTCCATGGAAAGCCATTTCCCATCACATGAAGGACAAGCAAGTGTTTGGAGACAACCAATATAGATTTACCAATGGATACTATGCCTGACCAACCTGTTAGCCTTCTTTAAGAGGAAAGCAGTGGATGTCATTCATCTTAGTTTAGGAAGGCTTTCAACATAGTCTGATATAGCATCCTTGTATGGTCAAAGGTGAAGCAAGAGGCATTTATTCTAGATATAATTAAAAAAGAAAAAAATATTAATGAGAATACCAATTAGAAAAGGTTTCACTGTTTCACTGATTTTCAAAATTTTTGGATTAAGCCCTGAGGAATCTGGTGTAACTTAGAAGTTACACTGCTTTAGACATCCAGAGGTCCTCCCAACCTATTGGTTTTTTCCCAGTGATTCAATGACTGAAGTGTAAAATTCAGAAAATGAAGATGTTTATCTATCTTAAAAGGTGGGGCCAGATAGAAGAAGAAATGAACAATTTAAAAGTGAAATAATACATATTAGAACTCCAGTTTCAAATTAAAACATTTGGTTCCTGAGTACTTTTTTTAGATCTATTCTTTAGATTTTGTACATTCACAAAATCTACATACAGATCTAGATGCTGAAGATTTTTATCAGAACACTATCAAAATATGTATATCAGATGTATATAAAAGTAAATTTACATAAGGACACATGTCAAACAAAAACTAAAATGTTGGTCTGATCTTATTCATTCTGTATCAAGTATAGGTTTGTATGTTGGCATCTGCCATAAGAGTTAAAGTGGACTTTTTTGTTTGAACTCTATTTACATATTCAGTATAAGCACATTTTTCTCAGAGATTCTTCTGAAGGCCAGAGAAGAACTTTCTTGAGACCAGAAAGGATTATTTTCCACCTTCATACAAAACTTGTAATTCCATAAGAAAGACAGGGAGAAAGAAGAGGATTTGCTTTCTTTTAAAGGTTGGAAAATTGCTACGGTTTGAGAGGAGTGCACTGTTAAGGTGAGTATGAATAAAGTTTCACAAGTACCTAGTTGGTATCTTTTGTTCATGTGCACAAGGTTAAAAACTGAGTGCCAGATTTAGAGTTAAAAAGAACGGTTTCTCATAGGTACTGTCAGAGTGTTTATATTACATAGGAGGGGAAGTTAGTCCCATTTTTGTAGATTGGGGTACCATCTATTTCATAATAAAATGTTGAGAGTTTAGTTTAATAAATTCTGATAGCAGTGATCTAAGATGTTGGGTAGGTTTTTGCTGCCTCCTATTCTCTTCTGGCATACTATAGATTTTGAGCTTTCTTACATAATTTGTATTATGTAAGCTCAGAAACATTTTTGTCTTCATACTGCTGCAAACAGCAGACATTCAGAAAGCCATTCTGAGCAGGACACTTATTCCATGAATGTCTGCAGTTACAGTAGTCACACTAGCTCAGATGACTCCCTCCTTTTCCGTGTTCCAGTAAATAGGAATTTGGCACAAGTTCAGGTTCATACGGGCAGCATTACTACAAGGGCAATGTGAGTATATGAGAATGGTAAGTCATTATTTGTGAACGAAATGGTCGATTTCTAGCCATAACTTTTGGCAGAAACCTGGACGACAACTATTTCACAAATTTCAACCATTTGGTATGTCCATCATTCTGCCAGTTTTACATTCTAATTCTACCAGATCCTAAGCCACATGGGCAGATGAATTGTTTTGGGTAAGTGAAGTCTTTTTGGGTCTGCACTTACACAGGTACTAGGATCTTCATTTAAGGCTGGATATACTAGAGGCTAAGATAAAACAAATACGTGACATGGGATCCTATTGGTATCATACAGCAGGATAAAGATTATTGTATTCCTGAGAAAAGTGTCCAGCCCAGGGTACTCTCTAATAAATATAAAGCACAGAAGTATTATCTCATGCAGATATTTCTCTTTAGCTTTATTTTTAGACAGGTTTAGGAATCTTATTTAGTCTCCAGCAATTGCAGTGTGTTGATTTCATTTATGTTACTAAAATGAATTATAAAAATTCTATGGAGGTCCTGAGAAGAAAGATCTTTGAAGACTACAGTCAGGCAAGAACACATAACTTCTGGTAGAAAATGGTAATCAAACTTCTGGTAATCAAAAGCCTTAAATTTTATCACTAAAATTGAAAAACTTCATCTTGCAGTATTTCCTATCCTATTTAGAAAGTTGCTTTATAGATCAGGTTCACTTCAGCTCTGGAAACAACACCAGCACCACTGACAAAAAGATTCCTACTTAAATGGAAAATAAGTTCTACTATTGTGTGGGTTGTTTGGTTTTTCTCTTTTTTTTTTTTTTTTTCCTGGCAGACTCTATGACAGACTAATGCTGTTCTGAAAAAGCATCTGAAGGTCATGTGCTTTAGCTATGCAGCAGGCTCATCTATTCAGCAAAAAAGCTAGAAAAGCTGTTTGAAGCCTGCATAATTTATGCAGGTCAAGGCTAGACAGGATAGGAAAGGAGAGTTTTAACTAATGAGATTATTAATAATGAGCTCATTATGCGGATATTTCCTTTGCAGAACCGATTCCCCGATTCTTGAAATTCTCAGCTACACATGCATGCATGTATTTGTACACACACGCATGCGTGCATGCACGCACACACACACACACATCTTCTTTAGAGCAGAAAATAGCTTTGATGCATGTTGGGTTATATTTTTACCAGTTATATGTCTGATTTTCCTTGGTCCTGTGTGCATATCTATTTATATATCTTAATTCCTTCATATTTAAACATAATTTTTATGATTTCTTTTCTGTGGTTTTTTTTTTCTGTTTTATCAAAAGAGAATAATTTTCTTCTATTTTTATTTCTGTAGGGGCAGTGTAAACTCTCTATGATATATTCCAGGGTATCACAGTCTCCAGTAAGCCAGGCTGTATAACTATAATGGGAGCTACATAGTAACTGATCTACTATGTACTGGGAAATAGTTTTACCAAAGTTAATTTAAAAAAAAAATGATTTTTTTACATAAAGATATATCTTTTCTGCACCATTCTGAGAAGTAAAAGTATGAAAGGAACAAATTTTCCTTCTGAAGGTCTTCAGTAGACTCTCCATCAGGTACACAGGCAAGATAGTAATTTACTGCAGGAGTAAAGATTCAGTAAGTGAAACAGGCTAGATCCCAGCTCCCTGTGGCTGCCTGAAATGCCTCTTCAGCCAGCAGGTGATCTTGCAGCAGCAGCAGTTTCTTACTCTGCTGGTTACACTGAGCAGTTCCAATTAAGGAGGAGGATTATCCCCTGCATGGGAGTTGGCAACGGCTCTAATGTCAGAATTGTCAGGCTGGTCACACAGAAAAAAATAAATTGTAAAGATGAAAAGCACTGGCCTGATTGCACTCCAGCCAAGAAAAAGTAAATGGCTACCTAGGGTAACTAGGAAAAGCAGCTCTGACAACAGGAGGCTGGCATGGAAGATAGTTGGCATGTCTTTTAAACGTATGCCTGGGTATGTCCCATCATATGACCACGCTGTGGTTTATGCTCAGGAGTATCTAAGAACCGCTCCTTGTACAGACTGCAGCAGAGGAAGGAGGACTCTTGCCCATTGTGCCCAGCCTCTTTTTTTACTTCTCTAACCACAGTAAAATATACAGTAGTCACTCGACCTGATTTTAGATGCTCAGTTAAGATATCTGTCCATTCTTGGATATTTACCTAATTGATGATAAGGAAAAGAGAGGTTCTTCAAAGGGCAACCCAACCTTCTTATAATTGGAGTTGCTTAATATTTGCATCACTGAAAATGTGTCTCTGGCTGACTAGTGAAAGACTGAAAGTTAAGCTTGGTGACTAAAACTGACAAGGTGAATCCAGGCCTAACTGGATTTCTGTTGCTAACATAAAGTTATTGATCTACCACACCATTAATTGGGCCTAACAGAAATCACATGATGATACATGAAATGTATGGACTACAGACAAAAATTATAAATAAATTTTCAAGTCTTACAGATATAATCTAAACAGTTTCTTAAGCCTACAAAATATCATTCTATTTTTTTCTTTTTCTATTTAGCTATATATGGAAACAAAATCAACTGGAAGTAGTCTGTGCCTTGCCATGCCATGCCAAGCTACATCTAGTTTTATGCATTGCCTCAACAATGAGTAACAATATTACTCTCATTGAAATCAGTGGGAGTTCATGTCTTTAGAAAGTAAAATTTAATTTATATAAATAGAAATTTGGAGAGTCTGATGATATGACAGATTCACTACTTTATAGTGAGTAATTCAAATCTGGATGGGCCAGGCAATTTATTGATTAGATAAAAATGAGATTTTTTAGCTTTTTTGTTGTGTTCAATATATATTACTTACCTTATTTATCAGGGACTTTGTTTCCATAATGACTGCCAGAAATCTTTTACTCATCTTCTACTATTGAGTTCTTTATGTTTATGAAGTGAGGATAAATCTAAAACATTTTCCTTTAAGGCAAATTGATGCTACAAGATATATGTTACTTTGATGCCCCTGTAGCAGGAGTCCTTTGTTTCTGTTTAGTATTTCCTGCTGCACATTTGATGTGCACCACATATCTAGGCAATTTCATAGAACAGAAAAGATTAATTGTTATGAAAAGATATATAGGTATGTAAGTCTGATGTGCCCTTAATATGTTGTAGCTATTACACTTTGACAGATTGTTGCTGCAAGGGCTGGGAACAATATTTTATACTTTTCATAGGCTCCACTAAATGTGTTTAGTATTGTCAAATCTTCTTTCAGCCTTATCCAAACTAGGCCCTAGCAGGTCTGTCAAACTGAATTGTACCCAGTCATTTCCAACAATGCAAGTTCTTAAACTACTGGTGTTCCACAACTGATCCAGAGACCAAAGTTAGCCCAAAATTTCTTTCCATCCATTGTGTTCCCATTCTTTTCTCCTGATTTAGGATGAGAGTCAACTGCTTAGCCATGAGCAACTTCATCTGAAATGCCCTAGAATAACTCAGAAATTCAGATGAACTAGAAAATTTGGAGTTTAGGGCTGTGAGGGACCACATCTTGAGTGAACTGTCTCAAAGCTTGTTTGTGAGCTTGGTAAGCTCTTCACAAGACTCCCCGCTGGATTGGCCGAGCCCAGTTGCTGTGGTCAGACCAACGGGGGTCGCTTTGGGTGTGTGGTGGGGGTGTGCCTAGACAGGGGTGACCACCCCAGCCTGTGGAGAGCACATGTTCTAGGGAACGACCTTCCCAAATACCCTATAAAAGACTCTTGGTCAAACGGCAAGGGGGGTCTTCACCACCGGAGTTCATGAAGGCTATGGACCAACAGGATGCCGCTGGATCCATGCTGGTGACTATCTTTCACAACTCTATCCTGACTGCTTGCTAAATTTCCTCTTTCCTATCGCTACTTTCTTATTAAATACTCCATTCAATCAAGTCCTCCAGTCAGTGGCATATGACCTCATTTGTGTCTTAATCTCGCTCTGGATACAACAACAAATCTTCCTGGCCTGGGCCTTCCCAGATCGGAACAAGGGCTATAAAAACTTTGATATATATCTATATATAGCTATCTATATCTATAGCTTCCACTTGTGGTTGAGAGATTTTTTTCAATATTAGCAAGAAGTCTTTCCTGTTCTGCAAAGAACTGCAAAGACTTTTTGCCATCCAAAATAACAACTTTTCTTCCTCAAAGCAATGTAAGTGTCTAAGGGACTAGTCAAATTCTTGTTGTCTAATCAGTTCCCAAATCGCCACAGATCAGGCAGTCTTGTTGCCCAAATTGAATTTGCAGTCACCAGTTGTTAAACAGATAACAGATCCTTGAACACGTAATTCTGAGAAAGTTAAAAGTAAGGCTTCTTATAAAACAAGGATCTGATTCTATCTGTAAGATTTTACGATTCAGTCTTCAAGCGCTGCCTCTAAACATGACCTTTAACATCTGGGGATTCTTTCTGTTCATAAACGTGTGCAGAAGACACATACAGTCCTGACAAAACAAACTCAATCAAACAGAAAAACCTGTCTTACTAACAGTGCATGTGGATGTATTCATCTGTTTTTCTCTGACTCACAGTTGGTCTAGTTCTGGCTGAAATTCTTGTCTCTTCTGTGCTTATTGTTACAGAACAGACACACAAAAGATTTTCTGAAAACAAAACAAGACAAAAAATCAACAAGAAGTGGGGAACATCTCCATCCCGAGCAACACCAGTAAAATTTACTTATTAGAAAGTTTTGTCTGAAGAGTTTTATTAAAGTTCTCTTTTTGAAAATACCTGCATCTCTTCGGTAACAGCTGGCTTTAGCTCTCACGTGATGATCTGATAACCTAGACTGATTGCCTGTTATGGACCTGGGCTTGAATGATATTGAGGTGAACAGCAAGTTTCTGTATTTGTGCTGTAAACAGACAGAATCACTAGGAGAGTTTTCAGAGCAGATTGAGAAGAAAAATGTCTTACTTTACTCCATGATGACTAGAAGACCCAAAGCCCAGAATTATATAGGAGGAAAGAACAATTATAGATAAGTAAAAGAAATCAATATGTAGTTTTTGTTTGCTTTTCACAGGACGGCAATGTCCACTGTGGGAGAATGGCATGTGTGATTGCTAGTGTAGGCTGCTGATGACTTTTTTGATGAGGAGGAAGGTTATTTTGATGCTAGGCTGAAAGATTTAAAACCTATAGTAAAACTGCTCAAATAAGGTCCCTCTAAAAGTGGGCAAGGAAAAGCTGAACCAGATGAGGCACAACAGTTGTGTCAAAATAATCATCTCTCATTCTTCAAAATGCTTGAAAAACTTCACTTTTCTCTTTTTAGAAGGCTGTAGCTGATCAGAACTGGTAACAGATTATCAACAACAGAAGCTGTGAAGCTGCTGCACTGATTAGATGGCAAGTACCACTAGGAAAAAGAAAATCCTAAGCAGCAAAAAATATAAATTAAGGTCAAAATAAACAATGGTATGGGGACATGATATTCCCATGACTTTTTATAAACATTGCCCAGCTCAGCAGTGTCAAAATGACATTAACTATGAAATTCCAATACAAATTATTTAAAAAGCAATGAAAGCAATTGAGGCAAAGAAACTATTTTAAAGTTTGCACTGACCATAAACAAACTTGCACAAGATTTTGGAACTTTAACCAGTGGTCTGAAAATAGTTTTTTAGCTTTAAAGTGATCCTAAAACTAGTTATATCTTTCGCAAATATTTTCCAGTTTTAACTGTTGCAGTTTCAAGTGTTTGATTACATTAAAAGTTGATTTTGTTATCTGAAGCAAAAACTATTCAAAACAACCTATGTATATTATGCTAGAGCTTTTCGTTCATATGAACAAATAATTTTAAAAGGGTAAACAGATTTATGTTTCTATAACCCAATTTATTTACGTACATGTATTCTATAAGCATATGTATGATTACCAGATGAATGGATTCATTAGAGCCTACAATTTCTACATTAAACATTGCCCTAGATAATCTATTAGAATCATCTTTCAGTGACCTTAACTGAAGAGAATGTAATGTAAGTGACAAATAAACATTCAAAGATAACTTTCTTTGTATGTGTAGGGTTTTTAAACTCCAAAGGACTAGTGGTCATACAGAATTATGTGCATGTATCTGCAGTTAGAAATTCCTGTCTTTAGACATGAGAGAAATGTCATTGTTGTTAGCCTGGCACTGGAAAATATTTCATGTCCCTAATTAAGAAAACCTCCCTAAGAGTTTTCAAAAGCTACAGTCCTGAAAGAAGCGGTGGCTGGGAGGTGGTGAGGATGGGGCGGGGTAAGATATACGGGAGAGCTCGGTTCCCTTTTTGCAAAGCACAATGACTGTGCACGTAGAAATGCCAGTTGGGTCGATAGTTTGTAACCATAGCAACTCATGCAGAAGCCAGAGGTGAAAACAGAGTATTAGGGGTCTCCTTTCTCCAGACCACTACGTTGGAAAATGAGCACAAGGGAGAAAGAAAGACTGTAGAGACTTCTCCTGCCCCAGGAGGTTCACAATGTAAATTTCAAGAGCTATTCTTTCCTATCCTTCTCTGCTGAGTCCTTAAAAAGTTTTGTGTTGTTTTTTTTTTTTTTTTAAAAAGAAGCTATGGTCCAAAATAATATAATTAAAATATTTGGGTGGAGAACATAAGGTTAGAAGGGTAGAAAAACCTTCATTAAAGCATTTAATTACATACAGAATTTATGCATAAGGAATGTTTTCTTCCTTTCTTAAATATATATAGCTAATTAAATGGTAGGGAACTAATTTTTTTTCAGTTATGAGATGCAATAGATAGCAATAAATTCTTTTTTTTTTTTTTTTTTTTTCCTCCCCTGTAGAGCAAGCAGTCTTCAGAATTAAAATAAGTACTTCAGTTTGCTGTCTTCTACTTGTGTGCACAGGGTCCTTTGCTTCAAACATTTTAGAGAATATATATTTTTAAAGGGAATTGCTTTTAATAAGTTGATTTTGTAAGCATTTATTCCTCCAGTCAATTTTCTGGAAGGCCTTGTATTTTTTCATTCTGAGTCTTGCAGCTCAAAACGTCAAAAGGGAGGAGGAAAAAGTTTTGCTTATCATAGAAATGTTGCATGCCAGCTCCCCATCAGCTCTATGCCATACTATAGAGTTCATTAACTATCCAGCCAAAGCACACACACAGCAGACATCTGTAATCACAGAATCACAGAATGACTGAGGTTAGAAACTACCTCTGGAGACCATCTGGTCTAACTCCACTGCTCAAGCAGGGTCGCCTGTGACAGGTTGGCCAGGACTCTTGTCCAGTCACATTTTGAAGATCTCCAAAGGATGGAGACTCCATAACTTCCCTGGGCAATCTGTTCCGGTGTTTGACCACCATTAATAAGATCCTCTCCTTGATCTTTCTCTTCTCCAGGCTGAACAGCCCCAGGTTTCTCAGCCTCTCCTTATATGATTGGTGGTCCAATCCCTTAATCATCTTTTTGGCCCTGTGTTGGACTTGTTCCAGTAGGTCCATGTCTTTCTTGCACTGGGGAGCCCAGAACTGGACACAGCACTCCAAGTGTGTCACTGTGGCTGAGTAGAAAGGACCACCTCACTCAAATTGATGACAATCACTGCTCCTCCTAATATAGCCCAGGATGCTGCTGGCCTTCTTTGCCACCAGGGTGCACTGCTGGCTGTTCTGCTTCCTGTCCACCAGGACCCCCAAGATTCTTCTCTGCATAATTGCTTTCTAGCCAGTTAGTCCCCAGTGCTGTACTGGTGCCTGGGGTTATTCCTCCTCAGATGCAAGACTCCACATTTCCCCTTGTTAAGCTTCATGATATTCTTCTTTGCTTGATTCTCCAGTCTGTTGGGGTCTCTCTGAATGGCAGCACACCCATCTGATGTACCAGCCACTCCTCACAGTTTTATATAATTTACTAACTTGCTGAGGGTGCACTCTGTCCTAGAGTCCAGCTCCTTAGTGAAAATGTTATACAGTATTGGCCCCTGTATCAAAACTAGTAATTTGCCTCCAACTGAACTCTGTGCTACTGATCACAACCCTCTGGGTCTGGCAGTTCAGTCAGTTTTGGATTCACCTCATTGTGCACCTACCTAACCTGTACTTTGTCAACTTGTCTCTGAAGATATTACGGGCCACAGTGTCCAAAGCCTTACTAAAGTTGAGTTAAACAACATCCACTGTTCTTCCCTCATCTACTAAGCTAGCCACCTCATTGTAGAAGGTTATAATCATAGAATCATAGAGTGGTTTGGGTTGGAAGAGACCTCAAAGATCATCTAGTTCCAACCCCCCTGCTACGGGCAGGGACACCCTCCACTAGACCAGGTTACTCAAAGCCTCATCCAACCNTAATAATGTTGGTTAAGTATGATTTCCCTTTCAGAAATCCATGCCACCTACTCCTAATCACTTTCTTCTCCTTCATGTGTCTGAATACAGTTTCCAAGAATAATTACTCCATCAGCTTTCAAGGGACTGAGGTATGGCTGACTAGCCTACAGTTCCCCAGATCCTCCTTTTTGTGCTTCTTGAATACAGGAGTGACATTTGCTCTCTTCCAGTTATCAGAAACTTCTAATCACAATGACCTTTTAAAGAAAATTGACAGTGGCATTGCAGTGATATCAGCCACCTCCCTCAGCACTCATGGGTGCAACCCATTAGGTCCCATGGACTTATGTATGTCCAGTTTGTTTAAGTGCTCCTTAACTTGGTCCTTCTTTACTGAGGATAGACTTCCTTGCTCCAGATTTTCCCTTTTGTCTCAGATGCCTGCTACTCCTGAATGCTGGTCTTACCACTAAAGACTGAGACAAAGAAATTCAGAATCTCAACCTTTTCCATGTCATTTGTCATGAGGTCCTCTGCCCCATTCAGGGGCAGGCCCACATTTTCCCTAGTCTTTCTTCTGTTGTTTATGTCCTTGTAGAGTCCTTTCTTTTTACCCTTCACATCTCTCATCAGATCTGACTCCAGGTGGACCTTGGCTTTCCTAACCTCATCCTTGCATGACTGGACAGCATGTCTTTACTCCACCTTGGTCACCTGCCCTTGTTTCCACCTCTCGTATACTTTCTTTTTGAGTCTGAGTTCCGTTGGGAGTTTAGTAGCTCCTTGATCACCCATACAGGTTTTCTGATGCTTTTGCTTAATTTCCTGTTTGCTGGGAGGGACCCTTCTTGAGTTGGAGGAGGTAATAATGTACTTAATTAAAATTCTGAGACAGTTGCAGATGATTACTTGGCCTTTACAGTGACACATAGGTGATAAACTCAGGGCCAGGTAGACTTGACACCCCTGCATCAAAGCCATTCTGGTACATCAGTGTCAAAGAACGACACTTCAATATGCATTGAGACCCATAAATAGGAACCCAAAGTATACAATGCTATCTTCCCCTGTTCCGTAAGTAACTTAAACTTCACTTTAGTAGTAATAATGTTGTTCTGGTCATTATTCAGCTCTCTTCAGTCTCTTATTTCTGCTCCCTGCTTTCTTCAAAAATATGATTTGATTATGTTATTGGATTAGAGATGGAGAAAAATTTAGGCAGTATATGAAAATTATTGATTCTGATTAATAAACATCATGGAAATCTGAAATACTCACTTTCATGCATTTTCAGCAAAATGCAGGACAAGTCTCAGAACTAGGAAATAAAGAAAATTCATTGAAATATGATCCCATTTCTTTTAAATAAAGGTAATTTCAGGCAACTGCAGTCCATGCATGTGTTTTCTACATGGAGAGAGTGAGGCTGAATTTACTGAGTAATCTATTTAATTAATTATTTTACAAATAATTTGTTCTGTTCTGGACAGTATTTTGAAATGTAAAGTATGCAAATCTTAAGTACTAAAAAAAATTAAAAATCCATGGTACATGTAGCAGCATTTCTTTTTTTCCCTGTGCTTTTAGCACACTTGTAAAGGCATTTTTTAAGCTGAAAAACAGTGTATGGCTTGAAGTAAAAAAATATACTAGATTTTGACTAACAGATAAATAAACATTTCTTCAGTTGCCTTTTGATTTTGAATCCAAATAGGATATTTCATGGCTAGTTCTCATGGAAAAAATTCCTCTAGTGTTGCAAGCTTTTGCAGCCAGAGTAGCATATCAATCATAGGTGAGATTAGGTGTATTTGTTGGTACACCAGATTCTGTCTTTTTGCTTTATCAGTTGCCACCCAGGGGTTCTTTTCCCATTTTCCAATATTCCTTTTCTTTATATATGTTTTGTATTATTATTTTTCCAAAACAAAACACCCACATTTAATTTGTAGCATTTGTTCTGTTTCCCTGTTCCTTCTCTCTTTCTTACCTGACAGCTCAAATAAGCTTAAATTTATAAAGGGAGTGTGGTTCATTTTTATTCCCCTGAGCTGAACATGTATGAAATACAGGTAATATTTTGACAGGCATTAGATAGAACATTTTTTAGGTCTTTTATTTACATAAGATTTATACTGAAAATGCTGGCAGTTTAATATATTAATTAATGTAGTGTTTTGTAACCCTTCATAAATATTACAACTTATTTGAGTTTTCATCATACAAACACAGTTACAACCTGCTGTGCAGGGCATAAAGAAGTATTTGAAATCAATAGTTCAGATTCAACTATTTGAAATGTCATAGACTATGCTCATGCTTAAGGAATGCATATGTGTGTGTATATATATGTATTTATATACACACTACAAGCAGAACAAAGCAAAATCTAGACGGATGTAATCTACTATATCCCACATCTTACAATTGCTGATTTTGGGCTTGTTAAAAACTGAAACTTAAAAAAAAAAAAAAAAAAAGACGATCAAGAAATTTCTTTTGGGAGGAATTTGGCTTCACTTCTGTGCAAACTTGGAAGTCATAACTATATACTAAACTCAATAGAAATTCATTAGTGTTGAAGCTTCACAACTCCTAGTCTTTTTTTAACACATTTTGTTTTGTTGGTTTTGTGTTTTGGTTGTTTTTTTGTTTTTTTGGTTTTTTTTCAGATGGGTCCAATTTCAGACAAAATGATGAAGTTTGGGTTATATCTATATAGAATAATGAATAAGCAAATTTTCTGCCAAGTGTTCCATTTGCTAGGCTGAAGTTGCACAGATAAACTGCTCTCAGGACCCAAACCAGCTCTGGACTCTGCAATATAGATTTATCCCTAAAGGCAAATGGGAACAGAAGAAAACATTTGTAGAAAATGGAAATGACACTGCAGTGAATTTTTCAGCTCTAAAGATGAGAATTGTTATGATTGTGTCTCCTAAGGAAAGTGACAGCAAGAGAGATAATAAGGACTTTGTTTCATTTTATGTACACATTTCAGTGTATTTTCTCTACATTCACACCTGTATTTTCTTTCGTATTTTTTTAACAAAACCAATACAAAAATATCACTATGAACTGTCATTTAATGTCTGAAAAATCGTGGCCCTTCTGTGGGATAAAAGATTCCTTTATTCTTCACTTAAAACTATATGGATATGTACCTGGGTTCCATTACAGAGCAGTCTAATTGAAAGTATTTGGAAAGGTGTAATTACACTGGCATAAAAGATCCCATAAAACTTGAATGCCTGAAAGAAAGTAGACAGGCTATAAACATTTGTCCTAAATGGCCAACTCTATTTCTTTATCAGTGTCTGAACCTAGCCAGATTTTTATGACATTTGGGGTTCCACCGTCAGGTGACCACACAGCTCCATCTTCCTCAAGATATTTGCATTTTCTCAATAGCTGTTACTTCTTGAACCTAAAGGGATAACTGTCAGTGACAGTGCTCTGAATGGAACAAATAATGTGTCAAGAGTCTACTATGTGCCAGCACTATACCCTAATTTACTGCAGCTCCAAGGACTGCTCTTGAAACTCACTGCCTGGCACATTAGAAACGTACCTTGTACCAGCCTCCTGTACTGCTCAAATGGTGAGAATAACTCCTGACTCTGGGAATATGTGCATCATAGCACACTACTAGAGAGCTAACACTGGTTCAGAATATCTGTAAACTACAGGAGCAATGGGGATATCAAAAGGTGTATAAGGGGGAGAGAACTAGCTCCATGTCACAGCAAAGGCTCTGGTTGTATGATTTCAATTATTCAGGAGTGGTTAATTGTCAGATATCTTTATTGCATAGTAATGCTTACTGGCAAGAATGTCAGTAGTCTTAACCTTAATGGTGTTATTTGGTTTACATTTTCACTTTTGTGCCCATCACCAGAGGTCGCAAACAGTCTTATCTCCCCAACCCCCACCTTCGCAATTCACTCTCATGATTGCACATGCAATACTGGCATTGCCTTCATCAATATCTAGGTTTCTCTGTAGGAAAAGCAGAGCCATACCATCTGTTCCACTTGTCTAAATATAGTAGCTCAAGGGGAATGTACAGCTGCTCATTTATCAAATTTTACAAGTACCTGTAAAACAAAATGTTTTGTCTGGCTGAAATCCCTATCTCCAGCTCTAGATTTTTTTTAATTCTCAAATAGCATTGAATAGTGTAAATAGCTGATCTCAGCAAGTCACACTCCAGCCACCAAGAGTTTAGGGACTTACTAAAGAAAGTAGAATTAGACAACTAACAAGTTCCTAGTGTGTATGTTCAAGCCAAGAACAGCACTATCTATCCCCATTACATATTTATTTTTCAGCTGGAAAATACACTCAGCAACTCCCCAACCTGAAAGAAATGTTTATAATTTTCTTTTTTGACAGGAAGCAGTATTTTCTCATTTTGTCTCATCATCTCTCTCACACTGCAAATGACATGATGATAATGAATCACATTATTTGCACTGAAATGACTTGACTTGACTAACTAATGGAAACACAGCTATTCTGAAGAAAGCTGAAAGTAGTGAATCTTAGATGTTACTGTGAAAAGAAACAGGCAATTACTGTCATTTGGCAGCTGAACTTTCCAGTTGAACAGGAAATATGAAAGGGGAATGCCTAAATCCCAGGCTGCAAACCATTTCTTAAAAAAAGCCAACAACAACTAAACAAAACCCACATAAATTAAACATTTACATTTATTATAAAAGGAGGAAAATAGAGAAAGCAAAAGGAGAAAGCTAAACTTAACATATTTGCAAATATAGTGAGCAGTGAGAACTCAAACTGACTTAATTGACTGCAGTGGTACCCAGAAAAATCAGGCTGATTCATCTTTACATAGCAGAAGCTAAGAGAATAGAATGTGGTTTTTTATGAAAAAAAAAGTATACTGATATAAATCTAACTGGAATAAAAGCACAGCACCAGGGGATTGAATTATTCATGCATATATAAGAATTTTCAGGAGGAAAGAACAAATCAAATTTGAAAAAAAAAAGTTTAAAGAAACATTTCTATGTGACTGGAAAATACTATTGCTAGGAAAGCACACACACGCACACTTATCACAGTCCAGGTGTTATGCAGAAACTTGTTGCATATGAGTTATGTATGAATTCTTCATTTTCACGCTTAGTGTACATGGATGCTTACTGCAAAATGGAGAGGAATATGAAACTTCTGAGTAGCCAGGCACACTTGCAAGCCAAATAAGAAAAAAGGACATTTTGCTCTCTCAGAACATGTCATGTTCTTCTGAGCCCAGATCTCAGCAGAGAATCCTACTATTTGGAATACAGACCAGGAGAAGTTTAGCCTCTTGTGTTTCAATTAGCATTTCAGCTATCAAAAGACAGCGTTGTAGCTTCTCAGGCAAGCTGATGGAAATACAAATAGTAGTACTAGTATTGTGTTTAAGCTGAAGAGGCACAAGAAGGATAAAATATCACAGAATTGTATAATCGCAGAATCCTGTAGGTTGAAAGGCACTGCAGAGAGGCTCTAACCTGGGAGACTTCATAATTGAAGACTGAGGCAAAGGCAACAGAGTACCTCAGCCTTGTCTGGGTCTACCTGTCACTGAATCATCCACCTCATTTGGCAATGGTCTCACAGTTTCATGGTTTAATCTTTTTTTAATAATGTAGCACAGAAGCTTTTTTATTGTCCTTGATGTACCTTGCAAGTAACAATTGAGGTAGACTTTCATTTTTTCTAACACCAGCCTGGATGGCATTTCTGGTGAGTGTTGGTCTCTTCTCCCAAGTAACAAGTGATAGGACAAGAGGAAATGACCTCAAGTTGTGCCCAAGGAGGTTTAGATTGGATATTAGCAAAAATTTCTTCACGGAAAGGGTTATCAATCACTGGAACAGGCTGCCCAGGGAAGTGGTTGAGTCACCAGCCCTGGAGGTAGTTAGAAGACATGTAGATGTGGTGCTTAGGGACATGGTTTAGTGGTGGGCTTGGCAGTGTGTCCTGGCTCTGGCTAGGCTAAAGTTAATTTCCCAAGGAGCCAGGCCAGGTGAACCAGGCTGGCCGGGGGCTATTCCATACCATGTGACGTCATGCTCACCATAAAAGGGGGCTAGTCGGGGAGGGGCGGGTTCGGCCTGGCTCCGGGACGGGCTGAGCGTCTAGTTGGTTGGTAGTTGAACTGGCAAATTGCTTTCTGTTATCACTCATTGTGTATATTTATTATCAGTACTGTTGTTGATTGTTTCCCTCTCCCTTGCTGCCCCAGTAAACTGTCCTTACCCCAACCCACGAGGCTTTTGCCTTTGTTTTTCCTTTCTCCTCCCCATCCTGCTGGGGGAGGGATGAGTGAGCGGCGGCATGGTGCTCAGCTGTCGGCTGGGGTTGAACCACATCACAGTGTTAGGTTAATGGTTGGACTTGATGATCTTAAAGGTCTTTTCCAACCTAAACAATTCTATGATTCTAAATTCCTTCTTCTGTTAACTGTCCCTGATTCCACCTCCTGCATGCTGCATATCTAAGTGGAACATTTTCATAGCTTATTAAATTCAGAAAAGTTTGACCAACTGTGAAGGTGTGAAGGCAGAGAGTTTTAATGAGTACATCAAGAACTGAAGCAGCATTCCCCAACTGGTCTGTTACAAACTGAATTGGTTGGCACTGAGGTAATTTTTTTTGCATGGCCAGTGATAGATGATAGAGAAACTGATAAGCATATTTGCATGGGTTTTGGATGATATTAGATTCAGATATACATTCCAAATCATATGGATCACACTCACTATTAAACACATTACGGATTTCCCTTTATGGGAATGGAAGAAGAAAAAAAAATATTTTGTAAAGTTTATTTTTGGAGGAACTTAACAGAAGTTAATGAATGTTGTGTATGTTCATACTAAAAAATCATTATAGATTAGAAATGAGCTTGTCTGTGGTTGGAGATAAAAATATTTTTGCTAAGTTATAAATTTGCTAAATATTGGATTGGTTTTATTAGCCACATATACATAAAATTTTTAATAAACATGATTTTCATACAATCTAGATCTGGTATAAATTTCTCATTAACGTATATGATATATTAGATATCATAATGCATTAATCAAATATGGATTAAGAAATGCTTAGTGAATGAAAAGTTGATAAAGTAAAACTTCGTGTCTATTACATTGATTTCTTGGAGAGGTTCTAGGGCAATGGTTATTAACATCTCTGTGTCCTACTACACATGAGACTTAAAAACACCAAAAGAACGAATATTTGCCTCATTCTGTTTCTGTGTTCTGAGACTTGGTTGAATAAACAACATTCATTTCAACTGTAATGAACTGCAACTTATGCCTTTAATTTCTGCTGATACCAACTTGTAAACTCCTGCAATAATTTCAGAGTGACTATTCATCTGGCCAAGCTTAGCAAAGTATCAAGTGTCAAACTGATCATTTCTAAGCAGATTGGCAACAGCATGGACAGCATTGACAGTATTATATTTTAAATAAGCTTAATAATCCAAGTAAATAAAATCAGAGGTCACTTTCAAAAATTTTTTTCCACATCAGTCTGTTTAGCCTGTGCTAAGATCAACACAGAATAAGCTCCTACTAAGTCTATATGGTTTCCATTTCCACTCATTTACTAGACAAAGTGCCTCTTTCATGAATAATATGCAAAGTAGTTATAACCTTCATAAACAGGAAAGCAAATCACCCATCAAACATCTCAGATACATATTTATTAAATAATTCCCCTGATGAGTTTGTGGAGCTTATCTGGTAAGAAGAAATAATTCCCATTTAAAATTTGCTGTGCTCTTTTGTGATGGTAGGTCTGTATGCAAGATAAAGCAGACAGCAGAGGTAACGGTTTATGAAATGTCGCTCATACTCCATTGTGCGATTAAAAGTCTGATAGATGCTGAAAGTGGAGACCACAAGTCTTTGTCTGTCTGTCTATCTGTGTCTCTGTCTGTCTATCTATCAATCTATCTATCTGTAGCACTTACTGAAGTTTAAAGTTTACAAAGCATTTTGTGCAAAGAAACAATCTTTCTTTATCTTAGCTCACATTTGGACTGGCAAAGGTGGCAGCTATAGCAGATAAAGGAGAATTCAGGCTGATGCCAAGATTTGGGGGCAGTAGTCCAACCTATCTGCTTCTGAAAAGAACCAAGGTGACAAAGGGGGTTTGGCAGGAAGGGAGCCATCAAAGGTTTAAGGTCTAAGGACATTTATGAAGAGCAGTTCCCAACTCAGTTATGTATGTGCCCAGTCCTAGTAATACTAAATACACATTCAGAAATTATGTCTTGTAGCTAAGAGCCTTCTAAATTGTGACAGCCTTGCACAGACTAAATGACAGCAGATCAGGCTGTAATGCCTCAGATTTTGTATTCCATTAGATTTTTAAATATAGATGACATCCATATATCTATAGTATTATCAAAAACAACATTCAGAAAAGAAAATCCTCAAGTATACATATTTTAATAAAGACGTCTGAAAAGTTCCATAATATTATAAATACCCATTGCATATGTTTATGGTTGTTTCTACTTTAAGTGGAAGTAAAGGCACTAGACTCTGCACACTAAAGAACTGAGTATACCTGTGGCACATGCAAATGCCCTGGGAAATAAGAGTTGTTTTGTTTAACTCTGTTTTGCATGATCCTCGTGTTAAATTGTGAAGATTTGCATCTGATTATGCTGTATTATGTGAAATGTTGAAAACAGATTTAACCCAACACCAGCTCACATATGAAACATATATTTGTCTAGTGGAAATGAATGAGAAAAGACCTAAAAACAAAAAAATGAGAAAATGTATGCATGTTGAAACTGTTGATTATAAAGGCCTGATTATTACCACCAAAACTATCATGCAAAAAGCTGTAGAACCAGAATTAACTAGCCTGGGAATGCCATCACTGCAGACAGTGCATCATACACGAATGTAGGCTGTTCTTCACTATCAGTAATAATGCTGATTCCAAACATTTAATGACAAGCCTAATGTCACATGCCTCATAATTTGTGGTGTAATTGTCTTTCTACACAAACAAAGGGCCTTCCACGTAGCTACTGGCTTGCTCTAGTTTAGTAGGAATATGTCAAGTGCTCCACCACTAGTTGGTGCAACTTACCTTGTCGTGGTGTGGTGGCTTGCGTGCCTTGTCGGGCCAGACTAAAATGTTGCACCCTGGCCCTCCAGGTTGGGGGTTTTGTTTTGGGCTAACAACCCAATCATGTAAAAAACAAAATCTGTTACAGAAATTGCAACAACACTATCCCACTGGGTTCGGTGGCATAGTGTTGTTGCAGCCCTATGCTCCTCGAGGAGTAACAAGGACCAAACACACACATGTCAAGTGCTATAAGGAACACAGAGAAGAATCACTTTTGTAAGCTGTGAAAATTGATACAACTGGTATAATTCACCTGTCTACACCTTATTGAAGAGACAATGGATAGCGTACATTTTTGAAGATGTGTTGGGTATCAGAGCAGACTGCTATCTGATTATATTTCTGTGGCAGCTGCACTGTGGATCTTCTGCCAGGGGAGGCAAGGTGCATGGTTGTTCAGTGAGGTGATGTATTCGGCCAGGGATTCCTCGAGCACAGAACAAAGGGTAACACTGGGCTGCAGGGAGCCTGACCTTTGATAGCAGTTCAGTCGTTTTAGAGACTGTCTCTGCAACAGAGAGCAGAATCATACTAGATTTATTTGTAAATATTTAATATCAAATTTAATGAAAAATATTTCAATTTTCAGTATTAACAGATCTATCATGCTCTAAAACATTCTTTTTTACTCTGATAAAATCTGACTTTAAAGATTGCAAGCCTTCAGTGCTTCATTTGATTTTATTGTGGTCCAGCAGTGCACTATCCATCACTGTCATCTGGGAAGGTTAGAGTGGAAAAACACATATAAATACACATACGCCACTCACTCTCCAATCCCACATATGGCTCTTTAAAACACTAATTTGCTCAACCCACTAAAAGACTAAAAGATAATACTTCACATGTAATGGCTAAGTTGCAGCAGCAAACTGCAGTGAATGGCAAACAAAAAACCAGCATTCCCTTCTCGAGGCAAGGCGATGGGGGACATTGTAAAGGTGATGGGGGACCTGCTGGCATTTAAGTAACACCTTTGATCATCTCAGCATCCTTAACCCAGAGAAGCAATGTGGAAGGAATTTTCCCAATCTCATTCAAGCAGAATCTTTAAACACCTCTATGCCTTCTTGTTATCCTCTTTTTTCACCACATGGAGGATGTTTTATATATTTTGGACACACGCTCTTTGTTCTCCTTGTTGTGCACTAAACTTCAACTCTGCTCTCAAGGTTACATTCCTATAGTGATCATTTTCAGCTTGTGCTTATACCTTTGGAGGCCTCTGGTACCATCCTGTGTCTGCATTAAGTCAAATAAATGCTCTGCTTTTCCAAATAAAATTCTATTTCCAAAGAATACATATGACATACTAGAAATACTTCAAAAAGACAAGGTTAATTTAATTTTCAGATACTTATGGATGTTCCTGCCTTGTCTTATGGCTACCATAAAGAAAGCCTGAGATCATATAAAAGTGTTGGTGATACTTTTCTGAAGTAGGGGCACTTTAGAAATAGTAGAGCAGTCATTAGCTGGTTCTGTACAGACTGTGAATTAATCTTCAAATAGAAAAGCAGTTGTTGTGTTTATCATAGAGTTGTGAAAGTCTCTCTCCCTGTCTCCCCTACTGATACAGAATCTCTGAACTTGCAACAGGGAACCTTGGAAATACCCAGGAAAAGTTAGCACAGAAAGTCTTCCTCTGCCATATTAAATCATCTCTCTCTCACTGCTGTCTCTAGGTGCCCATAAAACATCCCACAGTGGTTTTAGTTTTATATTATAGATCAGCACTTCCTATTTAAAAAATGATGAAGATCTGCTGTTGCCATTTGATCATTGTTAATACAAAGACCTAATCCAGGATTTCAACTGTACATGCACCAGACTTGCAGTTTCATGTAAGTAAATTCAAACTAATGTAATGTAAATTTGAGAAATTTTCCTCTTCAGCAAAGGTGGAAGATCTGTTCACATGCATATTCATGGCCTTTGAAAGTTGTGGACCTCACTTTCATACCACACATATTCAGCATTACAATGTTTGAAAAAGGAAGTTTCTTAAAATCCTATTTCACAAAGTAAATAACAAAGGTGATCTCTGTCCTGGCCTGACATAATAACCATGGTCACATGTTTATTGTTCTGTCTGGAAGTATCAATGTATTCAGTTCATGATCTATCTTTCTGCACATAGATTTTTGGTTAGAAGATGACACTTATGACTGTCCAGGATGCCCTGCATTGCATACACCATAGATTTTCATCCACTGTGTCTAGCATCAAGTCTGCAGTTCTTTCTTAATGTTATTATATGTGTGAAACAATGATTTGCTGGGAAATTAGGGAAATTACATTGCCTCTGACTTTTTCTTCCATTGAAATCAATGGGCTTTTTTTTTTTTAAATTAATTATTTTCAGCTTATTTTTCAAAATATTTAGCATTCAGTATCTTTCTTCCCCCACCATGTTTTGTTTAAAACAGCAAACTATTTTCCGCATGGAAAATGTTTTAATCCAAACAAGAACATTACTTTCAATTTCTATACCAAGAGGCGTAGATTATATAATAGTCAAAATGCAGCTAACAAACCTTCCAAAGTCAGTAAATTTTTAAAAGCTTTTTTCACTATGTCATTTTAAATTCTGTCAGGCCTGGTAATCTGTTCAGTTTAAATACTAAAGATACACCTTAAATTGCACTACATACTGTAGTGGAAATCAATGCAAGATACAATGTTCTAAAATACTTCATTTGCATTGTAGAATTCAGTACTTAAAAAGGAGAAATTCTGCCCAAAGGACAATTTTGGAAAAAAATCTCCAGGGTAAAAGTAAGAAATAATTAATGGAAACATGTTCATCTCATCGTAGTTTTGTCTCCCTTTCTTCAATGCATGTGATGATGAAAATGGTATTTACTCCTGTCCTCTGTGAGACTTAATAAATACAGTTAGTTTGCTTTTTGCTTGTTCTATGCTGCTATCTGGCTGAAAAGTACATCCATCAGCTCTGTGTTAATTCTTTCTACTCCAGAGTAGTAAGGTCTGAGTTGTCACCTTATGCCACTGAAATTCTGAATGACGAGTTGGAATGAACTTATAGTTGGGAAAAATATGTTATTCTCTTTATAATTCTCTCTTCTCTTTTTGTTTTCCTTTTTTCTCTGCTTCCTTCTCATTATTCATCTTCATTCATTCTTTATTCATCTTCATTCTTCATTTGTTCTGCATTTTGTAACCAGTGTGTACTTAACGGTCAGATTTGCCCTATAACTCAATTATGTCTTAGGTGAGAGGAATAGCTTATTTGAGAAAGACAATTAATAACTGGTGGGATTTATTTTTATTGTAGCTTGCAACTTTTTTTTTCCCCATTGTGGGGCAAGACATGTTTGCTGTTAAGAACTACATCATGGTACTATGGCATAAGGGAGGCTGAGAAAAAGAACGTGTATCATATCTCATGATCTACACGTTTTCTGCTCGTGATGCACTTTGAGCCTGGTTGTACTTCAGCTTGTCTCCAACAGGCTTAAGAAGAACCTACCGTGGAATAAAAATATTGTGGGCTGGGCTGTAACACACTTGGCCTTATCTGTGCCTTAGCTCTTCTGGCTGCTTAGACTGACAGAAGCACTCTGCATATACCTGAACTAATCCCGGTGATAAAGGTTGAGATTCTGACCTGGTCTGAATGCATGCTTAAAGAGTATGAACTTTATCAAGTCTATGTTCCAAAACAAATGCAGATCTCACCCTCAGCTAACAGAAGGATGTATGCTGAGTCTGCTTGAGTATAGTGGCTAAACTATTGACTACTGCACGTACTAATGCTCCACAGACTCCATATTATATCAGTACTCTGGTTAGTAAAGAAACAAGAGCTCCATATTTTCCCTTGGCTACCCAGGTGCTTTGTGTTCCAGCTGGTATCTGACAACTAGCACTCAAGAGGTGCAAACTGCTCTTTGAAAACAGGCTTAAAGGACTTCATGTAGCACACCTTTTTGAGGTGTTTCCCTTGTGTCTTCTCTGCATGGACAGAATGTCTCAGAACATCTCATCTGCCTGGTACAGCTGAGCACCTGAACACAACACTCTAGAGGAAAGCACCTTAGCCTGCAGCATTTTAAACGAGTTAAGACTCTAGACTACATAAAAGCAGGAAGGCATACAGCCATTTACATAGCCAAACAGCTGGCATTTCACAGAGAGCGCTCTTGCACACCTACACATCAAGGATAAAGACCTTCAAGTGTCTGTAATAGTCAAAAAATATTAGGCTGTTTGATCTCATGTAAAGGACGAATATATCAATATTGTAGAGGTTACTTGACAAACTGCTTGACATTGCAGAATGGCTGACCCCCATTCTCCTATGCTGTTCTGAATGAATGTCTTTTTACAGTAATTAACATATAACTCGTACAAATATTTTCTTTCTTTTGTTGTCACAAAATCATTGTTATTTCCAAACACATATGAAAAGGCTGAGACATCATTTTTACTTCCTCAATAGATATGGCTCCAAGCATAAGATTTATTTTATTTATTCATTAATAATCTGATAGCATAATAGCTAGGAGATGCTAAAATAGTTGTAGTAGTGGATTTTCTGAACAAATTTTTGGTTCTTCAGCACCACATTATAAATTATAACCAAACATTAATTTTGTTCATTCAAAAATAATGCTATACACTGGAATTTTATCCCCAGTAATATGTCAATATTTTATCCTTTCCTTATTACTGCATACACTTCTGATTTTGTTAGCATTATACTTAGTCATTCAGACATAACTAGTTTAAAGTGACATTGTGACTTGACCGTACTTTTGCATGTGTTCTAATGGCTTGTAACTGGACTGTTGTCTCACTGTATTTGTGTAACACAATGTTACGAGGATGCTAGTATTGGATTACCTATGATCATCTGAAACAATATGTGTCTTTTCTCTGTTGGAAAACAATAGGTTTTCTACCTAATCTAACTCATGCTGCAGAGAACTACTCGAAGGTATCACCACAGACTATTCCTATACGCTTTTAGGAATTATCAACTTTATATTATTAGTTCTATTATCAGTGATATCAGCCTATACCAAACTCATTACTTCTCAGTAATACACAAGTTATTTTTTAGCTAAGTAATACAGCTGTTAGAATCCGCATGTCAATGGCAGCACAGGCCTCCATCATTGCTTGACTGTTTACCCATTTACTCATTTGCAGCAGTCATGCAGCCATGCAGCATGGAAGCTTGGACTATTTACTTCTAAGCTCAGAAATGTGTAAACATATTGTAAGCATCACAAATATTCTTATGAGTGGCATTTTGTTTCATCCCTGAAAGCATTACAGTGCTGCTATGGCTTCAAGGTTTTCTAAACCTTGTCTGACATTTCAACAACTGTAATAAATGAACACCAGGACCACATGCAGTATTTTTGTATGTTTGTTGCAGTATCGATTTCACCAGAACTGTGTGAAGAGAGAAACCACCTCAGTATTCCTACTTGCTATATATCTCTTTCACTGACCCAGCCACTGTGCTAGATGATTTTTAACTACAGAACTCTGACGGTTTACAAAGATTTCTTAACCTTTGTGATCATTGCTAATGTTTTTCCACAGATCATTATTCATTTCTCCCAGAAACACAATTTTGCATTTGACTATATTTTTAAAGGCAGTTTTTCCGTACATGAGGGTTTTGGAGAGACATCTATATAATGTATAGGAATTCTGTTTAATTATGTCTACCTGTTTATTTAGAATATGTTAATTCACTGAGAATTTGAAAGGTTAATTGTAGACCCACAGTGTATGGCTGAGCCACCGGGCAGTCAGTATGTTTTCCTGGTGTCTCTGATACAGGATCTCTTTTGTCTGTCCTTTGCCATTATTTATCTTTCCAATAGGACTTGCATTATCTGAAAGCATAATCAGACATAAATCTAATGTCTTGATAACTGATACATCTGCTGAACATTATCAGGTATAATGTCAATATTAGTGTGAACTGACCACTGACAGTTTTGCAAACTGTTTGAACATTGATATTTACATTAATTCTTAATCAAAATAAACTGTAAATATAATACTGAATGTATTCCAAAAGGTTTAGTGTATTATATCTTTTCAGTTATAAATTTTAATCTTGTCATATAAGAAAATCAGTTGCATTTGACAAGATCTATTAAAAAAAACATTCAAATGACACTCTTCTTTCAATTGTTTAGTAATTTAATCCTCTATGAATTTTCCATTTATCTCCCTAAGGATTTAAGTCAAAGTAGTCAACTTCTAACTCGCAGGTCAACCTCCTTTATATCTTCTGAGTACTGACACAGTAGCTTTCTGTCTTCTGGTAACACCAGTGGGCCAGAGGTCTCTTAGGGATTTTGTCATTCAAGTTTTTTAAGACAGCTAATTTAAAAATGACTAATAGTGAACCTTTTTAGCATTTTCATTGACTGAGAGATTGGCAACTTATGGGAGTTTTGCTGTTGGGTTTTTTTAAGCAAAATCAGGATATTGACTTATGCCTCTGATCATGTCACCATACACAGGTGATAAATTCTTGCATCAGACTACGTGATGGCAAAGTGCAGGAAAACCAGCTGGTGTGTGTCTCATTTTCCTTGTGGCAATCTAGATGGGTAAATTCTCAGATCTGCAACTTCAAAAGGGAAGATATATAATTACATAATCTTTAAAATGGGTAAAAGGGATGATAAATTGTTTCTGGGGTTGTCCTAAGCAGTCTAAGACTTATTTCTATTAAGAGCTTTCCATAGCTCTGAGATCATACCATTGTGTTCACTGGGTTTTCTTTGTTTATATTCTTCCTGGGTTAGGAGGACATGGAAAAGGGTAGAAATAACACACTACTGCTACTAGCAAAATAGTGGATATATATTATAGTTAAAGAGGTAATGGATTGTTCTGATTTTCAACATTCTTGTTTTATATATGACTGTTATTTATTTACCTTCATTCCATTTGTTTTGTGTTTTTAATTGTTGCTTTTCTTTCACAATGAACCAGGATGAATGTTTAAATGAACTCTACTCCTTAATTCTGCAATCCAGTTTTTCTTCTTCAAGTGTTACCCACTTCTATTAACATTTTTCTGTCTGCATTTTTCCTGATAGCCAATTTTCCTTGTAATTTGTCTTGGCTTTGAGAAATGCTATTGAAAAGCATTTAAAGAACAATGCAATCATCAGGCACAGTCAATATGGGTTCACAAAGGGAAAATCCTGTTTAATTAATTCAATATCCTTCTACACTAAGGTCACCCGCCTTGTGGATGAAAGGAAGGCAGCAGATGTCATTTCTCAGGATTTTAGTAAGACTTTTGATACTGTCCCTCACAGCATCCTTCTGGACAAGTTGTGCAACTGTGAGATGAGCAGGTACACTGTGCACTGAGTGAAGAACTGACTGAAGGGCAGAGCTCAAAGAGCTATAGTGAATGGAGTTGCATCTGGCTGTTGACCAGCCAACAGCAGTGTTCCTCAGAACTCAGTTCCAGGGCCAGTTCTGTTCAATTTTTTATCAATATGTTTTTATCAATTATCTAGGTGCAGAAGTTGAATGCACCATTAGCAAATTTGCTGATGATACCAAACTGGGAGGTGCTATTGACTCTCTTGAGGGACAAGAGGCCTTGCAGAGGGATCTAGATAGATTGGAGCACTGGACAATGATTAATGGCATGAAATCTAACAAGTCCAAATGCCAGATTCTGCACCTAAGATGGAGTAATTCAAGGCACAAGCATAAACTGGGAGAGGAGTGGCTAGAGAGCAGCCCTGCAGAAGGGGATCTGGGGGTGCTGGTCAACAGCAGCTCAATACGAATCAACAGTGTGCCCTGGCAGCCAAGAGGACAAACTGCATCCTGGGGTGCATCAAACACAGCGTAACCAGCCAGTCAAGAGAGGGGATTATTAAGTGACTCAGCATATTAAGCATTGGTGCGGCCTCACCTTGAGCACTGTGTGCAGTGCTGGGGCCCACAGTTTAACAAGGATGTGAAGGTCCCTGAATGCATCCAGAGGAGGGCAACAAAACTGGTGAAAGGGCTGGAAGGCATGTGCTGTGCGGAGTGGCTGTGGGCTTTGGGCTTGTCTACTTTGGAGAGAAGGATGCTGAGGGGCAACCTCATTGCTCTCTACAGCTTCCTGAGGCGAGGAAGTGGAGAGGGAGGTGCTGAGCTCTTCTCCCTGGGATCCAGTGACAAGAGCACATGGGAATGGTCCAAAGCTGCACCTGGGGATGGGACATCAGGAAGTATTTCTTTACTGAGAAGGTGGTCAAACCCTGGAAGAGGCTCCCTAGAGAGGTAGTCAATGCCCCAAGTCTGTCAGTGTTTAAGAGGCATTTGGACCATGCCTTTAATAACATGCTTTAACTTTTGGCCAGCCTTGAATTGGTCAGGCAGTTGGACTAGATGGTCATTGCAAGTCCCTTCCAACTGAAATATTCTAGTCTAGTCTAGTCTAGTCTAGTCTGTTCTGTTCTGTTCTAAAGTAAGCCCTTCTGCAGCAGCACATATAATTTTACTAGTTCATACAGTATTTTCCTATATAAAATATTACCATATCATTAATATTTTTATCAATACTAGATTCTCTTGCATCCAGAGTGATGACAAATTAATCTTTCTTAAAACTGTCTTACATTACAGTGTCTGTTATTTCATTACTCATGGGGAAAACAATGCAGGTGGAGAAAACAATATCTTGCTTTTGAATATCAAGGAAACATGAGAGACATTACAAGTAATAAGTACATGTAGAAATATGAGGATGCACTAAACCAAGTTTACATTATTCATAACAAAAAAATAATGGCTTTGACAAATGCCACTACAACCGAAAAAAAAAAATATTGTGAGAAATGGGAATCTGATGTATATTGCAGGAGAAGGTCTAACAGCCCTAACAACCTATGGTTTTGTCTTTTTAATGCTCATTTTAATAAAATATTTTCAGGACTTGGGATTTGGTATTAACATCTGAATTGTTATTTGGTAGGTATTGCAAAATAAGTAATTCTAGTAACAAAATGTTCTGTTGTATCTGAAAAAAGTAAACAGATTTTTTCAAGATGACTAATTAGTTGCGTACAATCTATCTGGATGATATTGCTTAAACTATGGACTTTAAATATTTCCATAGCAGCAGCAACTAAATACCACCATCACTTCTCCCCTCATTGGCTGGGCTGTCACAGCCCAATCAATGATGAGTTTAAGATGTCATAGGACAGTTTGACAGTGAATTACTAATGGCCTGTGTGATGGTTTTATTACCCTTTTTTAAGATTTGGGTGAGATGCTTCAACATTTGTAGAAGCTGCACAATAATATAGTTAATGGCACTTTGGATGTATTTGTGAGATAGCACATCTACTGCTTTCTCCTGACTTCAAGACTGCAGAAAGGTTTTATGAATAGCAATTAATGACACATTTAAAGAAACTAGGCAATGAAGGAGACTATGATTTGTTTTGTGATGTCAATGATATTTATATTTTAAAATATTTTGTTAGTGCTTCTATACATACTCATTAAAATATGTAGAGAGTGTGGTTCCTCAGTTCTGTTAACATTTGGTAGTTAAGAACTCATTTTCGAAAAGGAAATCTTACATGAAGCTTTAAGATTATGACAGGTTTTATACACTGCTTCACACAATTTACTGAATACATATAGCATTTCTCCATTTTCTCTTATGTTAATTTGTCACTGATACTTTCTGTTTTGCATCTCAAGCTAAGTCTCTTTATCCTGTTTCAGTTTACTTAGTATAACACAACAAAAATAAAACCTATTTACTTTTACGACAGATGTGAATATTCCTATGTGAACGTTCATAAAAGTAATTTAAAGATCAGAATTACAAAAGTCATAGGAACAAAAACCTAAATTTGTGTATAGAAAGAGATTGTAATAGTCAAAGAAGACGACTGAATTAGTGTCAATGAGAATAATAAGAAAAATCTGATTAAATAAAAAAGGGCTAAGCTGAAACCATGTATATCATAAATCTCCGCTCACTCAACAATCTCCATTGTTCAATCTTTAGCATCAAACATTCTGAATAAAAGCAAAGGTACACTATTTATACTATATTGCTGTCTTCACTGGCCTTGGCAAGATCTTGGATATAATCTAGAGTGTAAAAAACATCTGCATAATGTTACAAAGATTCTTATGTGCTTTCTTTCTCTACCTTCTTGTTTTCTTCTTCCTTGTCTCTGTCTTTTTTGCCTTTGATAAAGAAAGCCAGTTTAGTGAACCAAGACTATCTGTATCACAGTGCTGCTGGGAGCCACAGGGAAAGAACAGCTAAAAAGTGATCTCTTAAATAGCCTGATGTTTCTATGAGTTTGCAGGTTCTTAAAGGAGCAGCTAAGACTGCCTGTTGTGCATGCCGTTCTTTTGTGTAATTTGTCTTGTTCCATCTTGAGTGAAGGAAGATCAAATTTCAACAAGGACAGCAATAAAAACAGATTTTGACCTTCTCAGCTAACCATTGGGTATAACTGATTCTGCCTCAGGGCAGAACTAGATGACCTTTCCAGACCTATAGCGTAAGATTTTCTAATATAACGTTTTCTCATTTTCACAAAAAGAGAAGTTATACCATCTTTATTATCGTGTAAAAGACTGTCAAAGGACAACCTTCTTTAGAAAAACTCTTAACAGCTAAGGTAAAATGAAATAAGAGATATTGAATAATGAAGGCCTTATATACCGAGCATTTTAAACACTTTAATGAATTCTTGTTCTAGGTATCTAAGAAAATTACACAGGGTTTTAATGGTGACTGTAAATAGGAAACCAAGGAGACCAATATATTACTACTTGAAACACCAATTCCTTTGTGTTCTACAATGACCTTGCAAGGACTTGCAAACTTGGTTTTGGAGCTCATGTCAGGAGAAGGTCCCTGCTTCCATCCTAAAAAACTGGTAGAGGAAACAAAACAAGCAGATACTGGTATCACAGGCAACTGCTGAAGTTAGGGCTGCCTTTATTTATTTATTTATTTATTAATCATTCTGTTTAAAGTTTATGCAGAGTTCGAGATAATAAAATAAATGTGTAACTATGAACCAACAAAAGTATCATTAATGTCCCCTAAGTGGCTCTGTTCAGAAAACTCTCAGCTCAAGCCTTTATAGCAGGCTTATATGCAAATAATTCTGGGTAAAAATGTATGCTCATATTTTGGAAATATTATGTGTTTGTCATGTGTATGACATGAAATGATCAAAGTAAAATTCCAGATTTGAACTGTTTAGTGGAACTTGTGGAAGTTTTCCACTGAAGATGCAGAATATCACAAAACCTGAATGAACTGTAGTGAAGGTTTTACATTGCACATCGCAACACAAAAATCGATGTAACTGGAGAGACGAGAGATGGCAACAGTCATTAAAAGCAGCAGCAGGTTTATTAACCCAGGAAAAGCATCATGCTAACTATGTTTCCTTTACACGAAAATATTCTTGTGTAAAGAATCTCAACAGTAAATGGAGGCTGGTTGTACGAGAAAGGGAGAAAGGAGCTGAGCATCCATTTATTATTCTGGGAATTTCTTGACTTTGGAATGTAAACTGGGAACATAAAGAGAAAGAAAAAGTGTAATAAGGGTCAAAGATATTTGTTCAAGGATGGCAACACTGGTATCTGTGGAAGCAGAGGCAATGGATCACCCTAAAAAAAAAAAAAATGTTAGAGTAGGTATTTCACTTACTATATCTATATTGCTGATTCACTACTTTTCTAAATTTTTGCAGTGTTTGCCTTCCATTTAATAAAATATTTCCATATAAACAGATTATTCTTTTTGACTGAGGAGGCAGCACCTATTGTGTTTTTTCTATATATCTAGGTGGATGTGCAAACTGATAAGATTCTACAATTAAAAAAAAATAGTAATAGTCCTCTACTCCTAGACATTTAACCCAGCTCTATAGCTTTATTGTCCACTTTTTAGTTGTCCTAAATATTTATAAACAAATCAATGTGGACAGAATGAAGAGCCCTGATATGCAGTCAAATGTCAAATCAATAGAGAGATACTACCCCAGTAAAGTGTAGCTGCATTCACACAGAATTAAATGGCATGGAAGATGAATGGACCAACAATACAAAAATTCAAGAGTTCCATCACTTCATTTCAGCTGTAATAGAGACACAAACAAATGGTGCAGTTGTACAAATGGTACAACTAAGAAGAAAGTGAGGAATTCAGTTAAAAATGTAATATTAAGCTATAATTGGACAATCATACCATCATTATGAAGCTGTTAGTAAGAACAGTAGCCTTACAGTAAATTAAATATGATTCAGCAATCATAAAATGATTCAGTTAATGTTAAACTGCAAGATAGACAAAAATAGGTCTATAAATAATCCTTGGGATTTTAGAAAGTCAAACTTTGGGATGCTGGACAAATAAATTTATTAGTCTGATTGGTTTGGGAAAATTAAAGATTTTAATTCAGAGAAGACCTGGAGGAACTCTTACTTTCAAGTAAAATGTGCCAAGACAATTAGAGCATATATGCGAAGAGAAAACTAAATACTTGTATGAAAAAACTTTTTAATATGAATAATCATGTGAAAAAGGATTTAATAAGAAGAACAGAGACGAAAAGACAGAGTAAAATGAATTCATTGAGAAGAACAGAGACAAATAGAATGGAGAAAAGGGATTCATTAGGAGAAAGACAATGTTTCAGAGGTTAAAGAGATAAAGAATAAATACTTTGAAGGCCTTACCCTAGCATTAGAAACTAAAACATAAAAATGTTTTTTACACACTAATCTTCATACATTATTCTTTACATAAATAAAAAGAGGAAACTAGAAAAGAAGTCTTCTATATACTTGGAATTAGAAGGTAGCAAAGAAGATCTAGAAATGGCCAAAATTTTTTAATTAATCCTACACTTGGTGGAATTTTTGGTTTATTTTTGTGTTGGTTTTTTATTTGTGAAATTTTGTTTGTTTGATCTTTGGTCTTGGTTTTGTTTTGTTTTGGGGGGGGTTGGTTTGGTTTTTTTGTTTGTTTTGTTGGGTTTTTTTGTGGTTTTTGTTTTTGTTTTTGTTTTTGTTTTTTGTTTTTGTTTTGTTTTGTTTTGTTTTGTTTTGTTTTGTTTTGTTTTGTTTTAATTTGAGGGTCATGGTGAGGGTAATATACATTATCTGCTGCAAATGAGAAGACCATAAGACCACGATACAAATTACAGTAGGGAAGTTAGAAGCAAAATTGTTGTTTCTAAGTGTGAAAGAATTAAAGAGCTTGATAACATCTCTTCAAGTCAACTGAATGAATTAGCACATGGTATTGCAAACCTAGTAGAAGCCATTTAAAATTAATCTGTATATCTGGTAGTAGCAAATTTGGAGAAGAACAAATGTAGTATCAAGATAAAAAGCAGTGGGGAAAGAACATGATCCAAGCAGCCAGTTTGATTATACCGTTATGCAAAGCATTAGAGCAGATCTTGAACAAGAACTAATTAGGGGCATAGAGGTAAATGGAACTTACATTACAACATGGCTTTATCTCGTACAGATTGTGTCAGACTAACTTAATATCTTTTTAGATAATGGACTTCCTAGAGAGGCTAATAATATAAAGATACTCTATTCAGATTTAAGCTAGATGTTTGATAAGATTTCTTGAAGGAAAAATAGTATTGAACATGTTGATGACAGTGAATAACATGAGGTGTGGAAGAAGCTTGTTAGGAGGGAGACTGTCCCCAGCTATACTCAAATGACTGGACAGGCTGGAGAAAAATCAGCACAGATATCTCTCAAGCATCAGTGTTGGGACTGATTATATACGCTATATTTGTGTCGTGGTTTTACCCCAGCNATCCCGCTGGCAGGGCAGTGCAAGAAGCAGAAGAGGCCTTGGCTCTGTGTAAGCACTGTTCAGCAATAGGTCCATATAACAAAAACATCTCTGTATTATCAACGCTGTTTCCAGCACAAATCCAAAACATAGCCCCATACTAGCTACTATGAAGAAAATTAACCCTCTCAGCTGAAACCAGGACAATTTGTTTATGACATTGAGATGAAAATTATGTATATGCTTGAGAAATGTCTAAGCAACAAGGTGCTGAGACTGCATCAAGAGGATTTTATCATCCTAAGGAAGGTAATCACACAAATGGAGTGCAATTTAATACCACAAAGTCCAGAGGCATATTTTCAAGAATTAATAATAAAAATTTGCTATAAAACGGACTTTGTCAATCTGATGTGATGAAATGGGTAAAAAATATCTGAGTATATTTGCTGGAGTTGAGTATAAACTGCCAGAGTAATGTAGCTAGGAAACAAGGCTACTGCTATAGTAGAATGCATTGAGTGACACTCTTCTAACAGAAAGGAGAATGTAAATATCACTACACAAGGCATCAGCAAGATGTCATCTGGAATATTGTGTACATCTCTAATCACTTCTTTCAGGAATGATTAATTTAAATTGGATCAGATTCAGAGAAGAGATATGATTAAAGAATGGAATATTTACCTTACAAAGAAAAGATTAAGAAGAGCTCTGTTTGTCTAGCCTAGCTGGGAAGGTTAAGAGGGGATATAATGACTTTTTATAACTACCTTAAGAGGGGATATATGAAGGCAAGAAAAATCCTTTAATTTTAAGAATAATATTAGTACCTGACAAATGGCTATGAGTAAGTTTAGACTGATTATTATATATGGTTTCAGATCATCTGGTGAGTGAACTTCTAAAATAACCATCTGAATATCTTTGTGAGGCAAAAATCAAAATTACTTTAAAGTGCAGTTTGCTAAGCCTACAGAGGCTTTGCAAAAAAAATTCCCAGAGACAAGAATACATTGTGAAATTGTGTTTTACTGCGTCTGTGCAGTTTGAAAAGATAGTGGATTGTGGTTGGGTCTTTTGTTGTTATTGGGAGGGGTTTTTGCAAGCCACTTGTGCTTTATTACATTATGTAGAGTTCACTGTCCAAATCAGTTGCCTGTTTACACTCTGGATTAAACTGATTATACAGCCTGGAGTCAGAATGTAATTTTTTCCAAGATTGGATAGTCAAAGACTAGTAAGGATTGTTTTGTGCATTCCTGAGTGTTGGGTAAGATCTTTGCATAAAACCGCTATGGATTTTACTTCATAAATACTTCGACCTACATCAGCCTTGAGCCTTCCTCTTTCTGTAGTTCACCAGAGATATGGGGTTTCGTGGTCTTCTACTGTACCTTTTACATTTATTTAAGGTATTGAGGTTTTGGGGGGACGGGGGGGGCATTGCTGTGTGGTGTAGTTGTTTTGTGGGACTTTTCACACTCAGCATCTAAGTTATATTCATTTTACCTAATTTTAAGTATCTTTAGCTCTGAGCAACTCAATCGTGACTGTCTTATAGTCAGTAGATAGAAACAGAGACCTCCAGACAGTGTTTTATATGAATTAATTTATCTATATATCCACCTCTTAGACAATTTGAGAAAAAACCTTCTTTCTCTATTTTGTGCTTGAAATTTCAGAAGACAGGATTGAGCAACCCAAAAGGTCCTCTCCATGCCTGTTGTTCTGCATTCCTATGTGATGGAACATTTAACATGCTCTTTGTTTCAGAAGAGTAGAAAGAACTGGAGCACTAGCTTGCATAGTATGGTGTAAGAGATTATAGAGGTGGACAATACTGGGCAAGTCTCTGCTGTTGTAGTAAAACAAGAAAAGCAGAGAACTTGGAATATCTATAGCATTTTTGTTCTGTGTACTGCTCTTTTTAATTTTGTACTATCAGCAAACAATCATACTACCATTTACTTAGCCATTTACATCACTTTCCACAGTCCATTTAATTGGTTGTGTGGTATAACACTGAAAAAGTAAGAAGAGAAAGGATGACTGTCTGGAATCCTAGAAAGCAAGACTTGTCTGATTGGCCTGTATACTTTACTCCATTCTTATCTTCCCCTATCTAATAACTTTTCTGCCCATTCAGTAATTTCAGCCAAGGGGCAAAGGGTTCAAATATATGAAATTTCTAAGAATATTATGAAAACCAGGAGCTGGACATAAGATAAAGATCCAAATAAGTGTCTCTAGTGAGAAAAAGTCAATTGTAACTCAACCTCTTACCTATTTCATGAGACAGCCTGCAGCTGGCAATATACTTTCTTATCAATCTGTTTATCAATACACTTTCAATATACATTGCTTATTGTATTCCTATGTACTGGGTCTGGCTGTGATAAAGTTACCAAGTTAAATTCCTTCATGTTAACATGTATGGTGGTGTGCTTTGAATTTGTGGCTAAAGTAGTGTTGATAACACACCAGTATTTTGGTTACTGCTGAAAGGTTCTTGTGCAGTATCAAGACCTGCTCTTCTCTCCCACCCAGAGGCTCTCAAAGTCAGATGGAGATGGCCAAAATGTTGGAAGTGAACATAGTTAAGAAAGGTGACCTAAACTGACAAAAGGTATATTCAATATCATATGATGCCACACTCAACAGTAAAAAAAAACTGAAGGAAAGGAGGATGAAGCAGGGACATACATATTTATGGCATTTGTCTTACCAAGAAACTGCTGTGCATTTGGAGGCCCCACTTTCCAGTGTCTGGGCATCTGCCTGTTTCTGGGCAGTAGTAAATTAATTTCTCTTTTTGTTTTGCTTGCGAGCACAGCTTTTACTTTTATTATGAAATTGTCATTACCTTGATCCACAAGTTTCACCTTCTTCCTATTTTTCTCCCCATCCACAGGGAGAAGGGAGTGAACAGAAGGGAGGGTGGGCACTTGATCTGCTCCACAGGGTCAATCCACCACATCCTATATGTGAATGCATTCCTCTCAATCAACCACAGCTTTATATCGACCAGCAGACAGGATGTGTGAACTGGAGACATGGGGGGAAAAGCAAACTGCCACCACCAGAGAGATGTGAGAGGACAGAATATCAATTCCCTGTCAATAAAGAGAACTGTCTCAGATATTCAAATGTTATTACTTAGTTATCTTTCTAGTGGAAACTGAGTTTTAGCTAACAATTTAAGTCAAGCAGGACAACTTTAAGAAAAGTTAAAGGGAAAACCAGATCCTAATTTTAGTTACACTTGTAGTTATTAATGGCACTGATATCAGAATCTCATCCAAAATTTTTACATTAATCAAAATTTTAAGAGAGTCAATCTCAAAAATTGTAGGAAAATATATTTGTTTTCCAGTCCATTTAGAAAACATGTTCATTTCAATAAACAGGCAGTGGGTGCATCAAAATACTTCTAAACAATGGAGATATTTTTATTAATCATATTTACTTCCATCTTTCCATACTAAAGAAAAAAAAAAAGTGTAGTTTTGTAAAAGAAATGCACACCACAAATATTTATTTACTTGAAAAGGATGACTATCCCTGTGTTCCTTGAAGCCAAAGAAAAGATGATATTTTGAAACTTACATAAAACTTATCTGCTAAGAACTCAAGAGCAAGGGGACACATTTTGTCACAAACCAAAGAGATTCTTGAAGAAACCAGTCAATCCTGGGAAAGATGCTTCCTGTTATAGCATGAGTATGGACTTATAGAGTATTTCTTATAAATATTAACAATTTCATTCTAAGATAATAAGATATAACCACAGATGAAAAATGAAAATATAGGATTAAAATATCATACATTGCAAAATGCCATCCTGCTAGGCACTGTAACTTCATAGTACTCCACTGTGTGTGGAAAAATTGAACCTTATTTTCCACTGACTTGTCTTTGGAGATTAATCAAACCATTTATAGCCTTTTAAATAGTTTGAGCTGTACGAATTATCATTTGGTTTGTAGCTAATTAATTCATCTGTATAAATACAAAATAATGCAATTCAATAAAAGTGCAGTGGATATTTGCAATCAGTAACTGAGGATTTATGAAGACAAATAAATGAAGAATCAAAAGAATGCTCTAAAGCCATCCGTTAATTTTCTAGATTTGCTCTTACTTGAACAGCAATCTGGATATTATTTGGCAGTGGCAAATTGTTATGAACTCTTTTGTTAAGCTTCCAATTAAAGAAAGTGATCCTTATAATATACTGCAAATTAAATGTTAGCAAAATTATGTTAAGTCTCTATTATTTTTAGTTTCCACTTATGCAGAACAGCTGGTTCGCAGACTCCTTACACAGAGGCCCAGAGTAATCCAAATCTATGCATGTTATTTCACAATCTTCTCCAGCTAAAATGAGTTTCAGCCCATTCTTTGATCTAACTTGAGCCGGAGGGCCAAAGCAAACAGACAAAATTTTTGGGAAAATCTCCTTAGGCGATTCATGATACTTGTTTTTGGTATCTCTTTAAATGTAACAAAATCTGTGTTTCCTAGTGAGGGAAAGCAGGAGTGGAAAAGATGCTGGGTGACGTTTCAACAGTCTGAGGGCTGAGGTGGTGGGGGGTGGAACCAAAGCCCTGTGGGAACCATTAGGCATCTTTTGCTTTTGGCCCATTTCATTCAGTCTTCTGGCTGAAATGACATCTAAAGGCAGGGTGAGCTGGGGGACGAGGAGCGGGAGAGGAAAAGGTAGATGGCATATTTACAAATATTTATCTATTACTTCAAAATTGTAATATATCTTGTGATAAAATATGCTGTATTTTCCAGCCTTTGTGTATATATTGAGCGTAGGTGCCCAGGCGCTGGCAGTGGGGGCTGCAGGGTGGCCGCTGTGAGGAGAGGCCGGGGCTGCCCCGTGCCGGACACAGCCGGTTCCAGCCGGCTCCAACCCACCCACCGCAGGGCACGGCTGAGCCCCGCAGCTGAGGTCGGGGCACCTCAGGGGAAATATATTTAAGAAAGGGCAAAAAATGGTGCACGATAGTGAGGAGTGAGGAAAAAAGTGTGAGAAACAACCCTACAAGCACCAAGGTGAGAGAAGGAGGGGGAGGGGGAGCTCCATGTGCTGGAGCTGATGTCCACAGGTAGAGGAACTGGGAATGAAGGAGTGAAGTTGAGCGGGGAAGAAGGAGGAGGGAAGGGTGTTGTTTTATTTTGTTTTGTCTTTTTCTTCTCACTATCCATATCTATTTTTAATGAAGTTATTATTTTTCCCAGCTCGAGTCTCTTTTGCCAGTGACAATAATTGATAAATGAAGTCCCTGTCTTTATCTTGACCCATGAACTTTTTCCATCTTACTTTCTCCTGTTGAGGAGATGGAGTGAGAGAGTGGCTGGGTGGTAGTTTTGCCTTCAGGCAATTTAAAACCACTAGAGTGTATAAAAATAAATTAATTATACATGGGATTTGGAAATAAGAGATCTTAAGTAATTTTAGGCCTGCACGTTATCATTGTGTAGAACTACATTTTTGTTTAATTTTTTAAATCATTATTGGATATAGCAAGGAAATAGATTTTTACCTGAGACTTGTAATCATACTGCACAGCCATTCATAGAGACAGTGTTAGTAATAAACCCCGTTTACTGGGATTTTTGAACAGTGTAACACTCACATATCTCTCAAACAGGATGGCCAGTGACTGTGCAAATGGTGACACGGTGTCTGCTGCAAGGATCCTTGCAGCAGCATCTTCAGCTGGGTTTGGTTCTTACAAACCTGCTGGCCCATGATCCTGTGTGACCTGCACGTGCACAATCCCTTTCTGTTGATTAAATTAAACTATGTAGAAAACATCTCCTAAGTATCTTAACTGAGTACAAAAGACTATCTGATGGGACCATACCTGAATCTATGTACAGTGTGGGCAATTCTTTTCCCTGTGGTAGGAACTACCTGCAGTTCTCCTCCAGGGTATTAATCAGAACATCTAAAGTCGCAAATAGTGTCTAACAACTGGCTTAAGCAGAGCAAGAGTTGCCAGGGGAATTTCTGGTTCTCCCTGAGGTCCTACCCAGGAGTCCCTGTGACAACCAGTTGGCTGTGCTGTCATGTGGCTTGGACTGTTGTCAATCTCCTTGTTGTGACTCTGTGTAGAAGTTCAGTAAACTCCCTGCAAATCAGTCCATCGTGGCATCTACGCAGAGACTGACTGGGGCATTCCTGGAGCTTGTTTAGGGTGACTGTGTGCACTGGAAATGCACACAGGCACAACTCTTATGCCCAGCTACATCACAATTGTATGGAGAAAACGTCTGACACTTTCAGCTATACAAACACAGTAACAGTCATATATATATACATATATGTATTAAAAGAATCTTCTGAATGCTTGAAGCTCCATTTCTCCTCTTTCAAACTACTCACTCCTAGGAAATATGCATTAAATTAATTGTCATTAAGACCACAACCCTTCTCTTATATTTTGTTGAATGAACCACCAGGTTAGCAAGGTATTAAGATGGAGAAAGACAGAAAGATATTGTACAGACTCGTCATAAAAGTCTAGTTTCACAGTAATATAAACTTAAAAGGAGCATTTGCATGTTTAGATAGTGGCTTAGGTTAGTATCCAGGTTGTTTGGGTTCTGTTCCCTTTGCTCAGAATTATTTATGGAAAATACTCAGTCCTTTGCTTCGTCTTTGTCTGACTTGCACACAAGGACACCCTTGTTAATAAAAATTTCCTGTAACTCTTGGTATGTAGAAATGCAAATGTTCCTTTGACTGCAGAGGGGTTTTTTTTAGTCATTCAGCAAATAAGAAAACAGGAAAAACAGAATTAATTTTGTTCAAATGCATATAGATACATACCTGACTATGTTCAGTTTGCTCTAGTNGGCTGCAGGGGCCGCTGTGAGGAGAGGCCGGGGCTGCCCCGTGCCGGACACAGCCGGTTCCAGCCGGCTCCAACCCACCCACCGCAGGGCACGGCTGAGCCCCGCAGCTGAGGTCGGGGCACCTCAGGGGAAATATATTTAAGAAAGGGCAAAAAATGGTGCACGATAGTGAGGAGTGAGGAAAAAAGTGTGAGAAACAACCCTACAAGCACCAAGGTGAGAGAAGGAGGGGGAGGGGGAGCTCCATGTGCTGGAGCTGATGTCCACAGGTAGAGGAACTGGGAATGAAGGAGTGAAGTTGAGCGGGGAAGAAGGAGGAGGGAAGGGTGTTGTTTTATTTTGTTTTGTCTTTTTCTTCTCACTATCCATATCTATTTTTAATGAAGTTATTATTTTTCCCAGCTCGAGTCTCTTTTGCCAGTGACAATAATTGATAAATGAAGTCCCTGTCTTTATCTCGACCCATGAACTTTTTCCATCTTACTTTCTCCTGTTGAGGAGATGGAGTGAGAGAGTGGCTGGGTGGTAGTTTTGCCTTCAGGCAATTTAAAACCACTAGAGTGTATAAAAATAAATTAATTATACATGGGATTTGGAAATAAGAGATCTTAAGTAATTTTAGGCCTGCACGTTATCATTGTGTAGAACTACATTTTTGTTTAATTTTTTAAATCATTATTGGATATAGCAAGGAAATAGATTTTTACCTGAGACTTGTAATCATACTGCACAGCCATTCATAGAGACAGTGTTAGTAATAAACCCCGTTTACTGGGATTTTTGAACAGTGTAACACTCACATATCTCTCAAACAGGATGGCCAGTGACTGTGCAAATGGTGACACGGTGTCTGCTGCAAGGATCCTTGCAGCAGCATCTTCAGCTGGGTTTGGTTCTTACAAACCTGCTGGCCCATGATCCTGTGTGACCTGCACGTGCACAATCCCTTTCTGTTGATTAAATTAAACTATGTAGAAAACATCTCCTAAGTATCTTAACTGAGTACAAAAGACTATCTGATGGGACCATACCTGAATCTATGTACAGTGTGGGCAATTCTTTTCCCTGTGGTAGGAACTACCTGCAGTTCTCCTCCAGGGTATTAATCAGAACATCTAAAGTCGCAAATAGTGTCTAACAACTGGCTTAAGCAGAGCAAGAGTTACCAGGGGAATTTCTGGTTCTCCCTGAGGTCCTACCCAGGAGTCCCTGTGACAACCAGTTGGCTGTGCTGTCATGTGGCTTGGACTGTTGTCAATCTCCTTGTTGTGACTCTGTGTAGAAGTTCAGTAAACTCCCTGCAAATCAGTCCATCGTGGCATCTACGCAGAGACTGACTGGGGCATTCCTGGAGCTTGTTTAGGGTGACTGTGTGCACTGGAAATGCACACAGGCACAACTCTTATGCCCAGCTACATCACAATTGTATGGAGAAAACGTCTGACACTTTCAGCTATACAAACACAGTAACAGTCATATATATATACATATATGTATTAAAAGAATCTTCTGAATGCTTGAAGCTCCATTTCTCCTCTTTCAAACTACTCACTCCTAGGAAATATGCATTAAATTAATTGTCATTAAGACCACAACCCTTCTCTTATATTTTGTTGAATGAACCACCAGGTTAGCAAGGTATTAAGATGGAGAAAGACAGAAAGATATTGTACAGACTCGTCATAAAAGTCTAGTTTCACAGTAATATAAACTTAAAAGGAGCATTTGCATGTTTAGATAGTGGCTTAGGTTAGTATCCAGGTTGTTTGGGTTCTGTTCCCTTTGCTCAGAATTATTTATGGAAAATACTCAGTCCTTTGCTTCGTCTTTGTCTGACTTGCACACAAGGACACCCTTGTTAATAAAAATTTCCTGTAACTCTTGGTATGTAGAAATGCAAATGTTCCTTTGACTGCAGAGGGGTTTTTTTTAGTCATTCAGCAAATAAGAAAACAGGAAAAACAGAATTAATTTTGTTCAAATGCATATAGATACATACCTGACTATGTTCAGTTTGCTCTAGTCATGCCCTGCCTTTGGTCGTGACAGAATAAAAGACCATATATTTTCTTCTAAGCTATCCAGATGTCTCCCTAGGAATTTTCCTCCTATTCAGTCCTAGTTGAAGTACAAAGAGGATATGTTCTGCTTTTACTTACGCTATATATCATGACATTATCATAAAATTTAATTTAACTTTTCTGAGATTTGAAGCAGTATGGGTGAAAAAAATGCCCTTTTAACACCAATTTACAGAAATGCTACATTTATAGTTAGTTGTGAGTAGAATTTTGCTTTTTATTTTAAACTCAGATTCAGGCTAACTTTAAGCTCCCAATTTACTGTGAAGTATGATTACATCTGAATATTTTTATACCTAGCATTTGCTTTTTTACAGAATGAAAATATAATTTTTGCCTTGTTCTATAAACATAAGTCCATATTTATTCATGACATTCCCCAACTAATATTTTTCACCTGATAGGGATAGTAAAGTTTTGTTACATTTTATAGGTACCCTGTTCTTTCATCTGGTTTGAAACCAGCTTTAATGAGGGAAAATAAGTCCTATTTGTAGTGTAATGATAGAAAGTTTTATGACATTAAGGTCTCTCCACTTACTATTCATTATAATGAGGTGATTCTTAAATGTGGAAAAATGTGTCTATTTCCATCAGATGCTGAGGATGAATTTGTCTGAAAAGCAAAGCTAGTCTAGTGTAAAGTCATAAGTTTATGAAGTTGGCTTTGTATTTGATTATACATATATTTATATGTGTATCTAATTATGCTTTTCTGCTTGTTGTTTAGGATATTTTCCACTCATTTGAAAAAAAAAATAGTTGAGAGAAATGTTTTTGCAAATCCATGTTACATATTAAAATGCTCAGAGTATTATTTCTCTGAATAATTTAAAAGATTATTGAAAAGTGATCCTCTTATCACTAATAACAAATTTCCCTTTTGTGAATCATTAGTAATTCAGATCTGTCAGTTAGTGGAAAACAGGTATTTAAATTGATGCAAATAATTTAATTTATTCTCACTTAATAAACATCTAATTCATTAAAGACCAAACAGCTTGCTAATTTTCAGTTAAATCTATCTGAAAGGGATTTATTTGTTTGAAAGGCTTTGTAATGCCCTGAATAACAGCCATGCAGAAGGTAGCTGTCACGTTACATAAAACCTGCTTTGGCATCTACACTTGAAAGTAAAAATAAATATTACATTTATTAAAAGATGTAGCCTACCTGATATTGAAGAAGAATATACGAAGAACTTTCTCATTTATTTTAGTCACTAAAATGATACGCAACTTGGGAGATACAGGAAACAAAAATTGTAATGAAAACACAATCTTCAAATACCATTCCAAAGACCTCACAGAGTTTGGCAGAGTATTTGTGCCACAAGCTACAATTAAATTAGTTGTCTGTGCTCACAGAAACTTTTTGGGTTATAGCATATGCTTCTACTCAGAATTTGCTCTGCCATTTCACTGTCTTGATCTTTCCACTTGCCCAGCATATTTATAGGCAATTATTTTATTCTGATGTCACCATAACCAAATCACCTAACGTTTCTTTTATTTTCTGCTTACCAGACCTTGAGCTCCTCCCCTCCCCCCCGCCCTGGAAGGCCCATCTCAAAAACTTGTTCTTACCCAGAACTAAAGATGTACTGAGACTACTTATGGAAATTGTGTTTCTCAAAAAGTCTAGGATTGGTCTACTTCAAAACATTCTGCAGAGTTGTAGAAATCTGTATGTACTACAGCCTGTTAACCTTAACATGGGAAAGGTTAATGGATTCGGATCTGGTTCATATAAAGTTTCACGAATGCAAGTTCACGTCTGTAGATGCGTCCTGAAATTGCTCAAAAGGAGGAAGACAATGGAAATTTCCAGTAGTGTCTGATCCCTTTCTTGCAGGTCACTAACACTTTAGATGAGATGTGAAGATGCCTGCAGGGCTTTTAGGGCTTTAGGGCTGTAAGGTAGCTAGGTATTTAGATTTTGTTTTGTTTTTCCTTCCCCAGTCCTGGTGACAACAGGCAAAGTAATTTTTTCCAATGCTATAAAATTAACTTCATGTAATAGTGGAAATACTCAGCTTAAAGGCATGGATAGCTGTCATCTACAGATTCCCAAAGCTCATATCCTGTAAGTGATAACAGGTGGCAGAATGTCATCTTTAAGAAATTATGGTCATCTCTGGGGAGCTCTGTAAGAGACATACATGCAACAAACATGAATGCTCAAAATCCATTAAAGTAAATGAAAAATCTCACAAGGCAAGGTTGACATTAGTGGGTTTTATACATAACAGGTAGGGAGAGATCTTTAGTGGATGTAAAACTTGGGCTTGAGGAGAGCTTTGACATTTCTTAGCTGTTGAGAATTTGTACAATAACGTTCGTGGGAACTTAGGGAGTAGCCACTGGTAAAAGATCAGTTTTTATGCAACCACTATACCTCTAATAATGCAATACTATCACTTTCCCTCAATTTAAACTGAATGTGGCATTCACAACCCTTTATCTCTTTATTTTCTTAGGTGTTTTGTGTGTAAGCTGTCTTTTTTCTATTTCTCCTGATTTTAAAAAGCATGTAGACACCAATAAAGGCTATATTTCTGAAAGTAAATAGTTTTTTAAACTCTAAATGCTGGTTTTACAAATACATCCTACAAATATTCCCTCTTGCACTGCTGAGTAATGCATTTAAAATGAGATGAGATATGCAGAGCAAAAATATTCCCAGTTCTGCACACCATGGAGGATGTGGAAATAACACACATTTCTCCAAAGGCTCAAATGTTGCTGGCAGGATGAAAGCCAAAGCAACAGTCACCTCTCTACAGGAACATCACTACCATTTATATGTGCTGTCAAATAGTTCTTTACTGAAAAATCTATAAGAAATCCCTGTAGTCTGAATAATGTCTTAAGTGATTCTGATCAGCAGTGACCAGTGATCTTGGAAGAGGGAAGGGCAGATGATCATATTATGGGAACCACGAGTAAACACAGCAACAAAACATGGAAAGGCCAAATTGCTACATTTTTTTGGACACTCCCAGGGAAGTGATTTACTTAAAAAAAAAAAAAAAAAAAAAAAGGATGGGGGGGTGACAGGGGAGGGAAGGAAGGATTGAAACCCCAAACTGCAAGGATACAATCAGCCCTTCTATGGGTTGCTGAAAGAAAAGCTGGACTCAACTCAGGTCATAGTTTGTAGGGCTCCTATGCTGAAGATAGTCCAAGGCAAAGGCAGTAAGAGAAATTAATTTGATAGATGAATAACACTGAGTTTAGAGACAACATAGGTAAGGCTTCATTTCTTACCTGTATTCACTTTTGCTTATGAAGAAAGATTTTTTATAGCAAAAAAAAAAAAGAAAAGGACTAAAAAGAGGATTGAATCACAAACTAAACACGGCTACAAAGTGTTCTTGAAACCTTTGCAACCTCTGTAGCTTTATTGTCTTGCTTTCTTCATATTTTCTTTCCTCTTCAATCCCTCCTCTCCTTGATGATATTTATATCATCCTGACAACACTTAGTGCAATAGACTGAGTGATGTGTTTGTAATGGAATGTCAGCCTATATCCCCACTATTGAATCTCTGAAACAGTTTTAAGAGGCAACAGAAAGTCACGGATCAGTAGTGGGAGATCTTTTAGAAATGCAGGTGCTTATTGAAAATCTTTACATTTTAAATTCTACTGCTACATAAATCAAAATTTTGTGTTATAGAGGAAAACTGAGATCCATTGGTAATTAGACAAACGTAGAAAGAACACACCTTACCTGTAAAACCAAGCTTATTGTTTAATTAAAATCTGAATAGTCCACTTGCTAGATCCTTTTTGCTCTCTCTATATGGCATTTGAAAATGTAGAAAGCTGTACACCCATTTTCTGTCCCTTGTTTAGAAATTTCTAGTTTCTATCTACAAAATTATTCTAAAAAGTTATTAATTTTAATAGCCTTTAAAAAAAATGTAGAAGAAGGTTGAAAAGCTAAATCAATTTAAAATTATTTTCAATTCATTGCTTGCCATGCTCCAAGGATTCTAAAATGTTAGTGGGGCATAGCCAATCTAGTTCTTTACATAATTCTGTCCTTAAGTATTAAGCAGCACATACAAATACCTACAAAACTACTTGAATTTTCTACACTGTAATTTTTAGAAAATGTCCCAAGTAATGAATGTTATATTTTTTATTATTATTTAAGAATTTGCATTAAAAACTAATGTGATTAATCTGCAGAATGGAGAGAGGGGAGGTCTTTTAAAGGATACCATTTTAGAAATTTTGCTTACTTCCTTGAACACTTAATATCATGAGCAGTCTTGCCTTATAAAAGATATGTATATAAGATATATGTAAGGTAAAAAAGAAACAAGATGTTGTCGAGTCGTCATTGCCTAAACTGCAGATATAAAAAGATTTAATGTAATAGCACAATATTGTTTATTTTTAAAAGCATCATAACAGTCTGTTTCATACAGCTCTTTCACTTGAAGAGAAAACGTGTCTTCTCAAACTCCAAAATATCCAATCTGCTGTAAAACTGTTTTTTTGTGTGCAATCAAAATTCCCATTACCATTATTAAATCAGGAATATAGAAAAGTCATGATACTCTTCTCTGTTCTGAAGTACTAAGGAGTTAATATTCTTGATTCTTAGTAAATCTGTAACATAAGTCTGACCAAACCACAGCTATTCAAAGTTAGACAGCTAGTGTAGGATTGTCATTTAGGCTTTCTTTATCACTTCTGGAGTTGCCTCTCTCCTTTGGCACTTCCTCCCATTTTATATTAAGCCCTGAAAGCTGTGAGGTAGAGAGAAATTCACTTGCCATTGAATGCAGAAATACCATGTGTGTCTGGTTTAGATTTGGACATCTTACTTTTTAGACAGCTGGTGTTGAGTAAGTCACATCTTCAGGGGTTTTAGACTTCCTTATCTAGATTTAAAAAAAATAAAAAAATCCAACTTTTAAAAAGATAATAATAGAAAAACTAAGAATATGAATAAGTAATAATTTGAAATATTAATACAGTGGCAACCTTTCAGTAATGTAACAGTGCTTTGTATTATTATAGCATAAATTTGGGGTTTAAAAATAACACCTAGGTCTTTTTGGCTTTTTTGAGTGGGTATTTGGAAATTGTTGCTTGGGTTATATTTTGTTTCTTACAGGCTGTGGCACTCTCTTTCGTACCACTCTAAACATAAATGTGAATTTGCTTGCCAAAGCACTCAACAGGATTACATTGACTTGCTTAGAAAAGAACAGAGAATAGCTTTTGAGCACTGACGGATTTTAAGTGATGATATTTTTCACAACCAAGAGAAAAGGTAAAATGAATACAGTACCAGAAGTCAAACAAAAATACAGAGTTCTTCCACCAAAATCTTTGTGTTTATTATTGTGCCTCATATAAAGAACTTCTCAGGAAAATCTGTGCTACAGGAATAATGTATCTCTGACAGTGTTTGGAAATACTAACTCAAGTCTTCCCCTGTATAACTGAATTATCTTTTGGACTATCTCAGAAATCACTGTTTACATCTATTACTCTATTTAATCATCCCACTCCTACTAAGTACTCATAAAAAATCAATTGGATTATTAGGAAGAAGTTGAAATACTAAGGAATGCTAAAGAAAACAGAGGAAGGGAAATGGTGGCAAAGATTGGTTTCAGTACTGTTATTGAAATGTTTGTTGAGTAGCTGTGTGTTCTGAATTATCTCAGTGTCCTTTGTAGCTGAAAATAACTGGACAAAATTGATTAATCAGCTAGTGATTATTGGAAACTGTTCTTTTCCGTTACAGAATTGAATAACCTGGAATGGACATTTTTATTCAGAAAGCAGATTTCTGTGAACAGTGTCTGGAGGATCAGATCTGATTTCTCCCCTACTTGGCCATCTCTTCTTACTCATTAAAGAGACCTGAAAAACAGAGAATGTTTCAGTTGCTTCAACATATATTGGAAGACACTTCAACATGCTCAGCATGCTCAGTTATTTATAAATAAAATTTTCCAGGGTGAAAGTTTGGAAATGGGAATAGAAAACTGCACTAAGATAAGCTTCAAAGAATCAGGAACATGACAGAATAAGAAACCCTGTAAAGTTTATCTTGACCTGTAGAGCACCTTCTAATCCTCATCCAAACATGTGGTTTTTGTTCAGCATCTCTGAAATTCTGAAAAGATTCTCTGGAAACAGATTTGAATTCATGGTTTATATTCCTGGCAAGTCTAAAATAAATGCTTTTATGGTCATGGTTCAAACCATGGTTTTTATGCCTGTAAACTTTCCATTTGTCTGGATAAAGGACTTGCAACCCGGCCCTTTTAGAAAATAATGGAACATTAAAAAAATACACACCATCCAAATACAAGGTTTAGCATGTATTTGCCTGATGAAAGCAAGCAGTACCTACCATTACAAAAAAGCAGATCTGGTTGAAACTGAATATTCAGAAATTAATTTCCTTTTCAGTTATATCTCAGTGGTATTGTTTTTACCAGCTGAATATCAGCAGAAAAAATTGAAGGAAAAGGGGAGAAGGGCAAACGAAAAGAGAATGCTAAAATCTTTCAACTGTTTTACACCTGCTTCAATTGATTGTGTAATTAAACAAATCACTCCTGCAAAATTACATGTATACTGCTTTTAAGTTACTACGCCTGAATAATTAATATTCCTTATAAATCATGGTTTTAATTGTAAGGGATACTTGCTTAAATTTTAAAACTTGGATCCACATGTGGTTTGTGTGACTGACTGGATGCCAATATCTAAATACTCTGTACATTACAGTGACCCTGAACTCTTCACAGTCTCCAAGAGTCTCTCCAAGGTTTTCTCTGTGTAGACTTGAGTGGATCATGACAAGTCCCTTAAGGTCATCTTTGCCCAGGTTTAAATCAATATTGTCAGGTCACTTGGCCATGGTGACAGCAGGGCAGTATATGAGGTTACTTTACTGATGTCTGCATTACCCACTGGGTAGAAAAATCATGCCCTTAAATCAAAATAGTTGGACTAGCATGGTCCTATCTATTGCTTCACTTCAGTCCTTCAAATAGTGATACTTCCCTCTTTTCTCCCTGCACTCAGATGACTCATTTCCATGGGTCTCAGTGGAAAATAGCAAGTTGTCTTTTCATGTGGTGTAGCCTGAAAGAAACATACACACATAGATTTGCACAGCAGAGTTTGGCCACTGGGCTGTTGCAGAAGCACAGCAATTCCCTGAGGAGACTGTGGGTTGCAAAGCTCCTCAGATTGGGTAACCCAAATAGAAAGACTGATTACTCCAAAACATTGCAGAGGTTCAGCTGTGAGGTAACCTGTGGATCAGGTCAGGTGAAGGATTCTCAGGACCCCCAAACTACAAAGCAGTATCTCTGGTCCTAGGTTTATTATAGCCAAATGCTTAGATCTTGCAGCAGAGATGGTGATAAGCCACCTAAGCCTTTTTGTTAGTCAGTAGCATAAGAACCTTTTGAAATTATTTACCAAGCTCAAATTTTTGCCCAAAAAACTGCTTCAGACCTTCACAGTGACCCTTATCAGATTTTCTTTTTTCTCTCTGATCATCTAGTTTATTAATGCTAGTTATAACCAGATATTGTGATATCAAAAATGTTGACATTTGTGGGAGAAAATTAAGACAAAAATGTGTACCCTCACAAGCTCATTGTGAATGTTTGTAAGCTCCCAATTCTCCTCCAGAACTGCAGTAGCCCTATTGTCTAAGACAGTTATAACAGGAATATATTGCCTTAGACATGCTTCAGATGTGCTTCACAAAAGCCTTTTATGTAGGTTAAAGATAAGGCTACAGGTAAATGCTTATTAAGCATGTATTAGGAAGAAATTTAAAAGGCAGTGACACTTGCTAGGATAGTTTTGACTTGCCTGCATTATCACAGTCTTCCAGCCACATAGCAGTCGTACTATTTACAAGTGTGAGCCTTAACTCAAGTTATTCCAAGGCTTGTGTCTGAATTTGTCTGCCACAAACTTTTCCAGTCAGGTACCTTAATGAAGCATACTGCTAAGTGAGAAGGCAAAATGGATAATCATCGGGCTAGCAAGAATTCTAGTCTAGCTAATATGGAAGAAAGTAGCCAGAGAAGATAGGAAAACCCATAAACAAATCTCTTTTATCATGGCTCCTATGAGATCTGCAGCACTGGGAATTGTAACTGCCTCATCATTTTAAAATAAAAGTAGCTGCTATAAAAAGGTATCACAGGAAAAAGATAATTATCCATATGAAGGCATATGGACATCATGAAATGTAAGCAATTAAGTGAGTTACACGACAGATATGGCATTACTATATCACTGTTAACTTGAGGAATGAATGAAATACATAAAAAATATAATTTTGTATGTATCTAAATTGCAATATAACACAGTACTCAGTGACAACAGATCAAGGGACGATGTAAGTATTAGCACTATAACAAAAGTATAATCTGATGAGAATTTTAACTTGTTTCTTTCATAAAATCCTATTGCACACTCTGAAGGCAATAGAATAAAGGTTGAAGTAGAGGACAGTAGTTCAAAGAGGCAATTAGTGCTGTGGAACCAAGACAAAAATGTTTAGAAAAAGCCTAGAAAATTGAACTTTTCTGGACATACAATACTGGTCTGCTTAAGCCTGTATATATACATAGATAAACTATAAATATTTCTTTAAATAACTGAAAGAAGTTTACTTTCTTTTACTAATAGCATATGATGGTAAAATCAGGTACAATACCTTTATATATCTTTATAACCTTACTACTTCTATATTTAATTCTAAAAATTTCATTAAACCTTTGAATTTAATCAAAATTCTTGAGATGCTGTAAAACACACTTGGACTCCAATTTTGTGGGAGGAAGATCAAATGCATATTACAGTTTTATGAAAGTGATGTAGCTAACAGAATTTAGTGCTGATCCCAGGGACATAAGATATCCTTGTTCAGGTGCTAAAATCTTCCTCCAAAACACTTCTTTATGGAAGGAATTGTGCTGAAGGTCTAATTCTATTTTTGCTTTCTAACTAATCAATATTGTTTCATCTCATTTCATTCCTGAAGCTAAAAAAAAATAAAAAATAATATAAATATATATCTGCTGGGTTGTGGGTAATTACAATGGGCAAGGCAATGGTGTACTGGTTTACTGCTCAAATAATAAAGAAATAAAGCAGGATAGCAATAAATATCAGTACATTAGATGTGCTTTGAACAGTAGCAACAATTCCAGAGAAAAATTGAAGGTTTGAAAACTTAAAACTGCTCTGAACAGTCCATGAAGAACAAGTCAGCTATTAGAAATTTAAGAAACAATTTATTTTGTAAAGGACTCTAGGAGGTATATGGTCCTTGCTTGGAACTTCCAAGTAGGAAAGTCCAGATCAAAAGGATAAGCCTATATTTCCATTAACTTACTGTGATATGTTCACAAAGAAGTCACTGATATGTTTAGATATATATTAACTGCTTAATAACAGTCATGTATTCAGTTGCATGTGTTCCTAAGGCAGGAATAGTTAATACAGCCTGGTGAACAATCAAAAAAGCCTAGGGAAATAGAGAAGCTTATGCTGATTCCATTTTACACAGATTGGAAAGAAACACTTGTGATGTTTAGGAAAGTTTCATTTTTTTATCCATCTCTTTTTACTCCACCAAGTCCACTGAAATTTAATTTATTTAAAAACAATTTTCACCACTTACATTGGCTTGCTAGTATTAAATTTTCTCAGTAAATTTTCCCAGTAATTTTCCCCAGTTTTCATAACCCTCACTCATCATAAGCTTCTATGGTGTCATCATAAGCTTTTGTGGTCTTTATCTGGATGATAAGCAATTGTTTTGTGATCCTCAAAGGCCACCAAAAGAAAAATATGGGCAGCCCACTTGGGCAGTCCCTTCACTTCATATGAGACTGTTCAGATTAAAAAAGAGATCACGCTTAGTGTTTCTAACAACAGATATAAAGCTAAGAGAAATAGTATATAGATGTCTTAATCCATCACAAGTGAGAAATCAGTAGTCAGCAGAGTCAGCGTTGTTTCGTCAGTGTAACTTTGATCTAATGCCACATCACTTCAGGTCAAGGAAGTTTGAAGGCTATCCTAAAAACAACTGTGCTTACTTTCTCCAGAATTTCTGAAAAGCAAAACTTGAGACAGCCACTGAAGAGATGTTCACATAAAGAGCTGGCAGTGAGGAAGAACTATTTCTTTGTCTGTTTGTTTGTCTTATTACTTACTTATTTGGGGGAAAACTGTAACTGTTGTTTCTGTATAAGAAGGCAAACATACTAAAGTTTGAAATGTCAAAGAGCAGAAAATCTTATGGCTACTAATAGCCTGGAAGATTAATACTAGAAATTTTCTCTTGTTCATGCAATTTAGAGATTTCACCCTTAGCCTACCCTGTAGCTACTTCTCTAAATATTTGAAAAATATCTGACCTTTATCTGGGTATCGCCTGATCTTCATACTGTCATACACTCTTTCCCAAGTGCAATATATTTTACTATGCTTTTCTGATTTAATACATTTATTTATAGTGTATTCTTGGGATGCTAAAGATCTAATTGGAGCCACTTCTCAGATGATTCTTGAGGTTGTTAGTCAAAACAATTAATTACTATGCTTAATTAGCATCTGGCTTTAGAGGAGTTGGCTCTCTTTCACTCCCAGCTTTTCCAAAAATCTCTTTGATGAGGAACTAGAGTTCAGATGTCAATTAAAAACTGCAGTCCAGCCACTTGAGAAATCTGCAAATATTTTCATCAGATTTCAGGGTTTTAAAATCCATTTGGTTTCATTCCTGCATCTTTATTGCCTTATTTCACCTATTTTCTGTCAAAGGGTTAATTACAGAATTACAACCACAATATTAAGGTACCAGATTTAATATTGCCCTCTTGATGTCCCTTCAGAAATACCGATATAACGGGGTATGCATCAAATCTATAATCTTCATAGGAATCCAGTTTTGAAAAGGAAAAAATAAGTATTGCTATCAAATTACATAACAGGCAGAAAAATAGTTATATTTAATGCTATTTTTCTTTGCTATAATACAATTTTTGATAACATGGTACCTTTACTGATATTTTTACCGTATTACTTAGTAGTAACATACTGAAGTTGTCTGAAACACTGTTACTGCTGAAGAGTTTCTTACTGATGGCAATGAGTCCTGTATCCATTTTCTGACTCTGAAACTCTGGAAGATGTTTCTCCTTTCACATGTCTGCAATGCAAGGAGAGCTGTCCTTAATCCAACATGTGAAAACCTGTTTCTTTAATGCTAGCCTTTCGGGAAATAGAGTTGAAGTAAATTTTTACTTCTTATATATAATATATGTCCCCCTCAATTTGGAAATTTCACTTAAGCGTGAATGCACTTATAAAAAAAAAGAATGTCAGGAATACATTTATAGATTTCGTATAGTTCAAGGTTAATAGGCATGAACATAAAGTGTGTCTCTATATTTTTCATTCTTAGTAATTAGGCTATCTTGCTCATGCCAAAATGAATCCTTAAGTTCAGAGAACTCGACTTCTTTTCTTTCTCTGTCCTGCTTTTGGCTGTGATAATTTTCTTTCTAGTAGCTGGTATAGTGCTGTGTTGTGGATTTAGTGTGAGAATAATATTGATAACACACTGATGTTTTTAGTTGTTGTAGGTAGCTGTAGTGTCTACACTAAGTCAAGGACTTTTCAGCTTCTCACTGTGCCCGGCCAGGTGCACAAGAAGCTGGGAGAGCACAGCCAGGACAGCTGGCCCAGACTGGCCAAAGGGACATTCCCTGCCACAGGACGTCATGCTCCGCATAGAACTGGGGAAGCTAGCCTGGAGGCAGATTTTCTGCTCGGCAACAGACTGGGCATTGTTTTTTTTCTTTCTGCATGTGGTGAGCAATTGCATTTCTGCATAACTTGTTTTATTATTATTAATTTTATTATTCTTATTACTATTATTATTATTCTCTTCCTTTGTTACCCTATTAAACCGTATTCATCTCAACCCACGAGTTTGTTTTTTTTCCATTCTCCTCCTCATCCCCTTGGTGGGGGGAAGCATGAGCAAGCAGTTACACGGTGCTTAGTTACAGGCTGGGTTAAACTACGGCACTCCTGTGTTCAAGAATGGAGTTATACTCCTTAAATAGTTGTGTTCTTCTTGAATTTCCTTCATGATGTCCACTTTCCTGACATCGTGATCGAAAAAATTCTGCAGTCTTCTTCAAAGAAGACACAAACAAATATAAAAATGGAAGTGTGAAAAGGATTGGTGACTAGATGCGTAACTATGTTTCACTGTAAGAGGTTTGATTAAATTTTCTTGTCTAGTCTGAGAATGACAATTGCAGGTTTGGTTATTCAAGGTAGAGATCAGGAATAGATTTTTAGCTGGATGCCTAGGTTTTTATTAATTCAATAAGCAGTGTCATGGGGCTATGTGCATAAGAGCTGGGGTACCTGATGACAGTAAGTCACGAACAAAAAATATGTGTTGATTGGACAGAAGTTAAAAAGAGCACATTAAATTGCCTCCTGATTTCTTCCTGCTCTTATTTTGGAATATCCCACTAGATACTGTGAAATGATGAAACGGTATTTTAAATAAAATAAAGGAATTGACCTGTCTCTCAATAACCAGTAATCTATCCAAATTGCTGAGGGACTTGTTTCCATTGCAAGTTGGCTAAATCCTTTTATTAATAAAGTTGCTAAATATCCTCATGAATCATGTTTCCAAATGTAATCTGAGCTCTGGGAATGCTGTGGAAGCAGCACAGCTAGACTCAGACCCTATTTATCCAGGGTGACTCTACATGATTTAAAATTGATTTAAAGCTCAGTACATAGGCCCAGCTTGGAATTAATTTTAACAAAAGGTTTTAGTATTTGTTTAATTAAACCAATTGAACTCCCAGCTTCTTTGGAGTACTGGGTCACTCTGAACAAAGACATGACCTTGTTGTGCAGATAAAGGATGGTCTGACAGTGTTTTCATGTCATGCTTCTCATCTAACTAATACACTCTGCAATCTCCACAAACTGTGAGGAATACAACAGCTTTCAGTGCTAGTTTTATGAGGTGAAGCCTACCCAAAAGCACCACTCAAATAAACGAGACTTCAGCTAGATCTGCCCAGCTCTAACTGACTAGATTAACCTGGTATGAGTTGAAAAACAAAGCAATAACAAACTGCAGATTTTTCTAACACATTTGAGGCAGCAGACCAGAGGGTGATGCCAGTGGTGGCTTAAGCCAGTGAGCTGATACTAAAAAAAAAAAACAGCAAAGAGTTGAAGGGCAGGAGCACAGGGGAACACAGGCAGGTGTGGCTGGTACCACAGGGAAGGCTGAGCCCAAGGGGGATGCTGCTTGGCACGGGAGCCCAGCCACCGGCCAGGGCTTGGCATGTTGACCCTGAAGCGAGAGTCCTGTTCCTCTGGTCTGGGCTGCTGCTCTAATCTGGACCAGAGGGGCAGGTTCGTGTGTGCCACAGAGCACAATTATTAAAATAAACATCAGTAATCACATATTATACCTATCGTGTTAAGAAAATGCATTTTAGATTATCGATCACTGATTAGTGTGGTGTGTTCTTGAAGCCACCCCACCTAAATACTGTGACAACTTGGAATCTCTTTTCAAGTAGAGAGGAAAGACAAAAGGGAAAGAAAAAAACCACAAACAAACAAACAAACAAACAAACAAGCAAAACAACAGCTTCTTGGAATTACAGTATAAAAACAACAACTGCCAAAATAATATTAATAAATATTCAGCACAGGAAACTATGTAAGACTGTAACACCTGTTATGACAAAAGTGCACACATTACTAAACAGAACTCCAGCCTACTTTGTTCTAAAACTATAGTCATTGCTGATATGAATAATTCACTTTTATTACAGTAAAAATGAGCATTTATTTAGGTGTGTCAGTTTTTGGTGTCTTTAAAAATAGTGTTTATTGGGCAAAACCAGCAAACAATTTTACTTTTACCTTTTTTTTTTTGGTGGGTATGTGACTAATCTCAGTTAGAATTTAGAAGCTTACTGGTAAGTAATATTTTATTTTATTTTTACCTATTCTGCACATTTAATTCAATATGTATTCTCTTTCCCCTCTTTCCTCCCCTCCTTTTTTCCTATGTTAGAAGTTTAGCCTTTGGGTAAAATAAAGAACATAATTACTTTTTGTCAAAATGGTGCAGGAACATAGCTCTGAGGTTATGAAACTGACTTCTTTAGTAGCATATGTCTTCAATTTTTGCTATTATTTTAGCTGCCCTGAGAGACCTTGAAAAATGAAACTTAGCACTAATGGACCTGAAATAATACTTCTAACTTTAGCATAGAATCTTGTATGGGTATATTATAAATAAGAAATAGTCTATCTTTCACATAAGAAAATGCCAAAAATTTTACAAATGAAACATACGTGATTTGGTGCTCTTTAACTGTGATTTATTTAATGGTAGAAAAAGCATCTACACTGTTCCATCCTTAACAACATCTTCCAATGAAATACTAAAAAGAAACTTTTAACATGTAGTTGTGAAATCTTTTTGAGTCTTTCTAGGGAGGGAAAAAATTATTAAATCCAACTGCTATAATTCTTAATGGTTAGAAAGTCTGAATATTTAATTTCTGTCCAAAGTTCTTTTTCTACTGATAGAAAATTTGGAAGCTGTATAATATATTTGTGGTGGGTTGACCCTGGCTGGATGCCAGGTGCCCACCAAAGCCACTCTATCACTCCCCTCAGCTGGACAGGAGGGAGAAAATATAACAAAGGTGCATGGACTGGGATAAGGACAGGGAGAGATCACTCACCAATTACTCTTAAGGGCAAAACAGACTAGGCTTGGAGAAATTAATTTATTGCCAATCAAATCAGAGTAAGATAATAAGAAATAAACCCAAATCTTAAAACCTCCCCATCCATCCTTTCTTCCCAGGCTCAACTTCACTCTCAATTTCTTCTACCTCCTCCCTCTGAGCAGCACAGGATCACAGGGAATGGGGGTTGTGGTCAGTTCATCACACGTTGTCTCTGCTGCTCCTTCCTCCTCAGGGGGACAAGTCCTCACACTCTGCCCCTGCTCCAGCGTGGGGTCCCTCCCACAGGAGACAGTTCCCCATGAATGTCTCCAGTGTGAATCCTTCCCACAGGCTGCAGTTTTTCACGAACTGCTCCAACGTGGGTCCCTTCCATGGGTTGCAGTCCTTCAGGACCAGACTTCTCCAGCATGGGTCCCCCACGGGGTCACAAGTCCTGCCAGAAAGCCTGCTCCAGTGTGGGCTCATCTCTCAATGGAACCACAGGTCCTGCCAGGAGCTTGCTCCAGCATGAGCTTCCCATAGGGCCACAGCCTTCTTTAGGCACATCCACTTGCTTCAGCATGGGGTCCTCTATGGGCTGCAGGGTGGCTATCTGCTCCACCATGGACCTCCACGGGTTGCAGAGGGACAGCCTGCCTCACCATGATCTTCTCCATGGGCTGCATGGGAATCTCTGTTCCAGCACCTGGAGCACCTCCTCCCCCTCCTTCTGCACTGACCTGGGTGTCTGCGGAGTTGTTCCTCTCACATAGTCTCTCCTCTCTGGCTGTAATTGCTGTTGGTGTTGTTAGAGAAATGGAGGAAAGCATGTCACTACACTTTCAGTTCTTCCTGCTTTCTAAACAAATTTGTAGATCAGCATTGTTATTTAAAATTTAGTGCAAATATTAGTTCATTCTTAGAATGTCTAGAAAAGAGTAGTCCACAAATAATTTCAAGCATGCTTTTCTTTTTAATTAATGCAACCAAGTGTAGGTAGGTAAGTTCAGAATTTCAGAGTCTGAATTATTCAATAACTGCACAGAGTACAGTTTTTTAAAACTTTTATTCCCATTGATACAAAAGCACACCAAAATGAAAAAAAAAAAAGATTTCTCTATACGCGTTCCTTTTCATCAAGAATACACGTTGAGTCTCAAAAATACTGTATTGCTGTCATTATGAAACAATAGCAGCAACTTTATCATTAAAACTGACACTACCTTTCTATGTGATATTCAATTTCATGTAATTTGATTAGGACATTATCTTGTTTATTGATTTTTTTTTAATATATTTTAAGCTATATTTTGTATATATTTTACATGCATGACAAATAGTAATGATAAGAAATTGTGCATTTCATGTTTGTCTAACTTTTTTATAAGATGCTGGTCTCTAAGACAAGTCCAAAGGCTTATCTCATTCAAAAAAATAGCTTCTCAGGCAATGAATTTCACATGAAAAGTGAACAGCCCCTCTGCTTTTCAGCTACAGATGCATTTCTGAATAGAATTTAGATTGTAGTATTTGACCATTTTTAAACCTAACAACTTAGGTCCTGAACATCTGAAAATAGATCTCCCACTTTCTAAATATGTCAAATGGGAAAAGGCACAAAAATGTTCCCAGTGAGATATCTTCAGCTCTGGAATTGACTATTGTTGTGTACATTGCAGGCAAATGACAAAATATATCTTTCATATTTTTTTTTGGTAGCAGTATAAGCATGACAGATAAAACCAAAATTTGGTGACCAAGATTTAATGTTATAACATTATAGTAGTCTTTCAATGAAAATTAAAAACAAAACTGAAAAACCTGAAAAAAAAACCAAACAAACAAAAAAACAAACAAAAAAACAACAAAATCATGTAGTCCATCTGTTGCCACAGGTATGCCTAAAAACTTCTGATCCATTGTCAAAATTCTTAAGTTTCTCAAAGACCTACAAGCCTCAAAGGGAAATCAATACCTGAAAGTCTGGTGCAAATTGATGGCTGTGAGCAGAGATACCTGTATTGATTCCTCTAGCAAGGAGAGATGGCGGGATCTCAGCTGTTAGACCTTGGCATCAGAGAGGCTCCCTGGTGTACCTCCTCTCCTGCCAGCACTTCCACAGCATTTCTTGCACTGCCTGGTATCAGATAATAATTGGGGCTACTGTAATGAGGGGTGGGGAGGAGTAAAGGACAGATGAGGTGGAGTGACACTAAGCAGCAATGAGTAGGAAAATGGCTTCAATACCTATACCTTCTTCTTTTGTTGTTGTTGTTGTTTTCTTAGATAATATGTAACTGTAGAATTAGGGCTCATTTAGCAAGTTAGACAAACTTCAGGGTTTCTGTTTGTTTGTTTTGTGGGTTTTTTTAAAGACATAGATTAGTACTCTGAGAAAGGACAATGTCCCCAGCCCATGCAATTGCCAACCATGTCACCTCTTACTTCAGTCTTACAAATGCGCCTGGACTGGCTGAGATGAGTGGTGGAAGTGTGGGGAGGGAAGAAAGCTGTGTCTGTGTCCTATGTATCCTCTCCCTTGCTTGGATCCTTCGTCTCTAGCAGCGGGGAGGAAGGCCACAGGAGGGAAGTTTTCTGAGCATGCCGGCAGCAGGGTCATGGCTACCTCTAAGTGAGGTAAAGTAACTTCTTTCAGTAGCTAGCTTGTCTGGGCCAGCAGTGATGAGGAAATGCTGCTTTAACTGTGGCTTAAGGGTCAAATGGTTCATCTGTTAGTCTGTGTGTATTTCTTTCTCACTCCGTGTCATGCAACCCATACCTCTGTCTGTTTGTTGTCCAAAACAGCTCCTTATTTTTATATCATCCTTTTAGATTGTCTATGCTTAAAGCCTACCCCAGATGCAGGTTCAGTTGGTTACCCTATTAAAATTTTGTATTCAAATTGTTTCAAAGTGGGTTTAAAGACTGGATAGATCAAAAATAATTGCGTCCTGTCAAATAAAAAAAAGGAGATTGCACTAGAAAGAGTGAGAAGATCATGTTATAGTCTATGCACTGATTAAGCTATTTTGAAACTTGGAAACAATTTGAATAAGTGTCTATATTCTTGAAAATGCTACTATTGTAAAATTTATTAAAATCACATTTATAGTTGCCTAGTCTGTGAACAGCTGAACCCCTCTCCAAATCAAAATTTAAAGCATCTTTGATATACGAATATTGGGGAAACTTTCGCCATACTTATCTGCACATTCTACCCTAGGTTTTACACCCATTGTAAAAGGTTTATTTAAGAATAAAAAAAAACCAGAAATGTTTTGAATAATGTATTTTGCTTTATCAGGATAAAAGTTGTTATATACATATATGTAACATTTCTCTGTCATATAAATTACAAGAATTAGAAGATTATTAACTTAATTAATTTTATAGATTTAAATCCATTATCTTAAGATAATTATTTACATTTACATCATACAAACATTTATAAAATATGTATAAACTTTTTTATCTATGAAAGTGATCATGCTGGAATACAGTATGATCAAAATCATTTAAAATAATTACTTCAGAATCCTAAGAAGCATAACTATCATAGATAGCAATGATAAAAAGGAAATGTGAATTAATTTACTCAATCAAGAAAAATAAAAAACTTTGAAAGTTAGGCCGTATACAGAAACAAAGAACCTGTTGTTGTCTGGTCTTGCAAAGTATAGGATTGAGGAATTGACATTGAAAAAACTCAGCTGAAATTGATTCAGATTGGCTGTGGAGAAGTACATTATACAGAGTTGGAGTTGTATCTTATCTGGATATCCAACTTAATCTACAACAGTTAAAGTTTTTTCTGAAATATGTAGCTATTTATTTGGAGTTTATTGTTTCTTAGTGGATACTATACTTAGTCTTTATTAATTTTGTTTGTTTGTTTAATAAAATTAAAATATCGCCATTCTTTTTTCCCAGTCCATCTTTTCTCTTTTCCTATCACTGATTTGCCACTCTATTTTACTCATTATTGGCAAAGAATTAACACTGTTGGCTTGATATTGGAAATTCTGTTAATTGTCCTGAATTTTGAAACCTGTTTTAATTCATGTTTATCAAATTGTTTATAGTTGAAAACAGATTTTGTCATCAAATTTTATGACAACATATATTTCAGGATTATAATGTTTAGTATCACAGAAATATAGAGAGGCAGGATTAGCCATAGCTAGAAAAGTGAAGTGGAACACTGTGCCTGAACTGCACAAATTTTGATTTTCATTAAGTTGTCAATACATGCTTGTCTTGGGGTGAACCGTGGCACGTTCTTTGCTTGAACATACCCATATTTAATTTCTCATTATATTTTTGTTCTAATACTTAAAATTTCTATTGCATTCATGTGATCATAAGGGAATTCTCCTGTGGATGATTTAATACCAGTTAATTCACAAGGAAGTTAAGGTCTTCGCAAGCTAGTAGTAGCTACGTGTTCCTGATTCTTGTCTCAGGCACTGTGAGGTAAAGAACATTCAATCAAGGCTTATTAATAGGGCTATTAAACAAAATATTTATTTTACTTTTTTCAATTCCACCTCATAAAAATTAGTCTAAATCCATTATTCCTTGTCCCACTTTTCTACAGATAACCTAAAAGCAAATATCCAAAATTCTAAGCAGTTTTAGGAACAGTAAAGCTAAGTGAAGCCTGTATTTTATGGCTAATGTTTTAATCATAATAATCATCTCAGCTCATTGATCTTTCTTCTTCTTTTTTTTTTTTTTTTCCTGCACATCAATATTTGGTTTTACCTGCCATCCATCACCGCTTTCATTATTTATCCAGCTCTCTTTACTTTGCTAGAACTTGCAAGCTAGAAAAAACCATATGTTTATTGTCAAGACATCTGCTGCCATTTGACTAGTTTGTGAGCCTACAGAAACCTCTATTTCAGCTGTTGGCAATGAAACAATTGCTTCTAGGAGGGCTCTGTGAAAAATTTCCATACCTTTTGTATCAGATATTATATTGGGCAGATCTTTCATTATTCATCTGCTAAGTTTAGCAGAAACTGACCAGTGATGTAAAATAGAAAAGAGATAGAAAATGAAAATGATAGAGACAGAATCTACATGATCACACAACTTGTTTCCATAGAAACCCAGCTGAAAGTTAAAAGCTCTGAAATATTTTGTATTTAATAAGGAAAAATAAGAACCATGTACCTAAATAACTACACCTATAGAAACAGAAAAAAAAATCAGAGAAAAAAAATATCCAAGCAAAACTGTTCACTTGGACATTATCAGTGAGACATGGCTGCAATGGAATCGTAATATCAGCAATGCTTCATGCAATAACCCTGAAGTTCTTATGCGACCAATTGGGATAACTCTATATAGTCTATAAAAACATATAAATAAAATTGGTGATTTTATAATGATGCTTACTTGTTTGTTCAGCTGTCGGTTTTTCAGCTGCAGATTTTTTCAGTTGGTAGACAAAAACATTTGTCAATGATAGCCAGACCTTTCTTTCTTTTGATATGGGATGATACATTTTGCAAATATATTTAAGAAGTTGTTGAAAAGAGATTATTTTATTTAGATTTTCATTTATAGATTTCAGAAATAATATTTAAGCAATCTTACTTAAAAACAGCAAAGTTGTCAGTCTATTGTCTATCACAAGTTCTTCAAAAGATATATCAATGTTTCTAATGCAGTAGAATAAAATCTGTTGCCCATCTGATCATCTTCTTGTCTACTTCTAGCGATAAATTTCCTTTACTCATCCAAATAGTTTTGTAAAAGTAGGAAATAGGCATTCAAAGCAACTTAAACTGGAGATACTCATCAACTGCAATTTTAACAAATTGGTCTTGCAATCAAGCCTCACTGACGGTTACCAGACAGACTTTAATTGACTTGCTCTTATTGCCAAGTGCATGATCATTTATTAAAATGATGACTTGATTATGATGAAAGCAAATTAATATTCTTGTAGTAAGCTCTGCAAAGAAGGCTTAAGAATTAATAGATAATGGACTCCAGGAGATTATGGCAAGAACATTAACAACCTTGCTTTGACCAAGAGCTGAGTGACCGAACATCATGAGCTGTGGCAGACAGGACAACATAAATAAGAACTGAATGGGATGAGCTGTGGTAGGGACCAACAAGTGACAGAACAACACCTGACACTGCTGGAAAGGGGCAGTGCGATATCACCGTGGTCTGATTTGACTGATGGCCTGTGCCACAAACCCCCATGCCCCAAGGACAGAGACTGGGGGAAACTGCATACAAGCAGAGAAGCCACGTCAGGGCTGAGCTGCTGGCCAGAGCCTGACACTGAGCATGGCTGGGGTGACCGCTGTGCTTCCTCAGACTGGGCTGTGCCAACCCACTGAAATGGTGCCAAGGCAGTCTCAGCTAACTCCCCCTACTTGTGTATGCGTGTGTGTGTTTTGCAATGAGGTACCAGTTCTTTTGGGATCTCAGTAGGAAAAACACTGATACTCAAGGCCCGTTATCTGTTTTAATGTGCAAAGGACAGAAATTATCAAAAAGATGACAGCAATCTTATTTCCCTCCTGATGCTGGGAGCCCTGGCAGTTGCAATGTTGGACAAGGCCCTGCTCATGTACCATGGCATACTGTGCAGAGTTCCCATCTGTGGTGGAGTTGGCCAGCCTCACTGTTTCTCACATCTTTATAGTATTCTTCCAAGTGAACAAAGCTATCAATCTTTTACCTGTACAATGCCAAACTTTCCACACGGTGCATGGAGGTTTCCTTTGTTATGCTCCTACATTTCTCCATAGGAATGAGCTCTTACAGGACATAGTTAAAGATAGCGCATGCTGACATTACAGTATGTGCTCAGGTTATGTAGCAGTCACTCAAACGCTAACATACAGGTCTCTACAACCAAGATCTATGGTTTTATTCTGCCTATTTTCTGCTTAAAATCACAAGTTACTCATTAAATGTCTTCTTCAGTGCCCCACCACACTGCTTGTGTGTGTGCCTGTGTGCCTGTGCATGTGCATGTGTATATGCCAAGCTATTGCTGACACAGCCTGACCTTTGCTTGGTCCACTTCATAAGTTGATCTTAGCAGTATCCATAGATGGGTGTTCCTTTTTGCCACATGGCATTAACTTCTGCATCATATTTCAAATTAAAATGCTGCTATAGGATGACATCTAAACCTGACATCTACAATTTCTATTGTGATTAAATAAACAATAACAACAGATTTTCAGTTTGCTGCATTTGCAATATATTGAAGAGGCATGTAGCACTCTAATAAAGCATCTCTTTTTTTTTGTTGTGTTTTTTTTTTTTTTTTTTTAAGAGCCAAAACTGGGGATTTCATGAAAATACAGATTGCCAGAATCAAAACTTCATAACACTACCATAATTTGGAATATCTTTTGTATGATCTTGGGGGAAACCCAAGCACAGATGTAAGCTGAAGGTTGTGTTCAGTACTTCAAAGATCCATATATATCTATTAGATAGATAACTTCATAAAGTGACACTGAAAACAGTGTCATAACTTGGGATGAAGACATTCTCCCTGGCTTTTCCTGTCTTGATGACTGAAACTTGAATAGATATGTCAATGATATACATAAAGCTTAAAAAATTATTAAGCTGAAGTTTCTCTAAGTTTCTTTTAGTGCTAAGGGTAATGGTAGAAATTATATCCAGAGGTATTTCATAAATGGAGTTTTACTTCACAAATTTGTCTAATTATAATGGAAAGAACTTTTATTACACCTCTTGTCTCTTGACATATGACTTATGATTCTAATGTTTATCCTTCCTTGAAGTTTTAAATGAGTGTGTGTTCACTGATCCACAATGCCACTTAAGACAAAATGTTACCTGGATAATTCTTCTGTGTTGGCTGTAATCATTGCAACAGTAGTTCCATAAAACCCAAAGTGATCAAATTGTTGTCTTCAGACAGATGACCTGAGACACAAAAAAGGAAAAAAAAAAAAAGAAAAATCCCAAGCCCCTCACCATTTTCCTGTAGAATATCCTGTTTTCAAGATAAATTGTCCAAACAGCTTTTTTATTTCTATTTATTCCCTGCTTGTTCAGCAGCCCAAAGGGGCAGAAAAAGAAATGTGGAAATTCAAATAGAAATAATCTGTGCCGAAATACCATTAAGTATTCTGGTTTAAAAGTCTCTTTTTTTGCAGTCCAATGTCTGTCTCTCTCCGTATGTACACCTGGAACTAGAGCCAACTGCAGAGTTTTGCAAGGATAACCGCTGCATATCAGAAAGTGAATGAAAGGTGTTAATGGCCTCTGAGTGGCATCTCTTACTACAGTCACGTAAGGTATATGTTCACCTGTCACACAATATCAGAAATAAACAGTCTAGGTTCTAATATTCTAATAACTGAACCCTTGACTTGTTACATGGAAGAGATAAACAGCAACAATTATTGATTTGTCTTTTCCATGCTACTCTCTATTTGATAGACACGTGTCTTGCCATCTGTTTATTGTTTCTTTTCCAGATAGAGAAGTCCTTTTTTTTAGGCATTTTACATTTGGAAGCTTTGGTATTTGGTTCTGCATCTCTTTCTTTTCTACCTTACTGTTTTCGAGATGGGGCTCCAAAGTACTCAAACTGTTAAACGTGAGTATGCCCTGAGTTTAGTATAGTGGCGTAAGGGTGGTTTTAGCTTTTTATTCTATTCTTTTTCTAATCTTCCAAGCAGTTAGCTTGCTTTTTTTTTTTTTTAATTTTCCAAGCAGTTTGCTTTTTTTTTTTTTTTTTTTTTTTTTTTTTTTATTACTAACTAGTGAGTACTGAGCTAATACAAGTGTGGACATGCACAATACATTCCAAATAATATCTGGATCTTCATCCTGTAAAGAAGAATTAATTCATCCTTTTTTTTATGCTACACATGTTCAAATGTTACATTGTAAAGCAATATAAACAGGGGAAATGACCAGAGATATGCTGCAAAGCCTCCTGTTTTGATGTCTGGAATCTATAAAACTGAATTGTGCTCAGGAACTGTTGAAAAATATGCAAATGAAAAGTTCTTTATATGCTGGTTGTCAAAGAAATTGATAATTTTAATTTTTTTTGTTGGTAATTTTACAATTTTTAGATTGCAAATTGTTTTACTCTGATTACTTCACCATTTCTTCGATCTAAAATAGTGTTAGCTGAGTTATATATATTTCCATGTAAGAGTTACATATGTCATTTACTCAGTAAAACTGATTATTTTTTTTCTTCATAATACATTTGCTAAGCCAATGTCAAAGAACATAACACTGATAACAAAATGGACTCCTATAAAATGTTGTAAAATAGAGTGATTAAAGCCTAGCAAAAAATGTAAGGAAAAAACCATAGAATCACAGAATGGTTTGGGTTGGAAGGGACCTCAAAGATCATCTAGTTCCACCCCCCCTGCCACGGGCAGGGACACCCTCCACTAGACCAGGTTGCCCAAAGCCCCATCCAACCTGGCCTTGAACACTTCCAGGGAGGGGGAATCCACATCATGTAGCTACTGAGAATGTGAGTAAATTGCTTGTTTAAAAAAGAAAAAAGGTTCATTTCTAACTTGGGGGAAATAGAATTGTTTGATAGCTCAATAGAGAACTGACCCGCCTGTATCTCAGACTTCAAACAATACGAACTGACTAATAACCTAAATTGCAAAAAGCTTTGTGGTTTTAGTGAGCGTAATGGTGGTTAACCTTTTTCATCTGTTGCATAATCTAAGGGTTTCTATTAAACCAGCAGAGAAGACATTTACATAGATTACAAAATCACCTAGTCCCTAAACTGCTAGTGACTTCAGAGTGTTTCCACTTTTATAATTTTTTTTTTTATTTTTTTTTTTAAGTGGCAGAATTAAGAAAATTAACAGAGCATTGCTGGTTCAGAGAGCTTAAATGATGCATTAAGGGACCAGTTAGTGCTTGTATGTACGAAAAGAAACAACCCAGAAGTGATTATTAACTGAGTGTAATTTAACCCTGCCACATGCCCTAGAATTTCTGTATCAATGAAGACAGCTACTAATGATGCCAGGGAGATGCATCTATATTATGGGATCTGTGCAACAAGCAGGAAGAGGTACAAGGACAATATGCTCAGATGCCATGAGCTTCCCTTCTCATCTCATGATGCAAGTAATTGTCAGTCAGTAAGGGCAAAGTACTATTAAAAGTACTGCAATGTGAGGCAGGAAAAAAGAGCAGGCTATTTCAAAAACGTAAGCAATTTACGAGACTACAGAAGGGTATATATAAATTCATGAGTTTGCAAATTAAGATTGAGTCGAAGTGAGAATGATACAATATACCTTTTATTTGTTTAGATGATAAATGACATGTTTAAATTCTTTTACAATTTATGAAATAAGGCTTAAATTGGAGCTTAATACAAGGTTACTTATTAATTGTAATTCACCACAGGTTTATCAGACATAAAATAATCCATGGAAACCTGGATTTAAACTGCTTATTAAACTGCTGTCTGATTTCAGATAAAAGTAGTACAGAGCAGGTCATAGCTAAGACAAAACATAAACTAGTTTCTAAACACAAACTTCACAGCATGTTTTTGACTAATAATGTATGTCAAAATTACCAAGCAGAGAGAAGTACTATATGCTTGATGTTGGCTGATATAACTTAATGTGTTGGTCTGCCTCTTTGATTAGTAAGAAGAAAGAAAGGCTGGTCCAGAGATGATCTAAAATGTATCTGTACTGTCCTGTTGGTTTGTCTTTTTGTGTGCACCATCTTCTTAGCCTTCTAACTGTCCAAATTTGATGTATATTTCTCACATCCAGGCTCTAATCTAGGGTGAGCAAAGCAGTTCTCTACCCAGAACAGTTTAGTTATTAATAAATAGTTTAGTGATACCTGGATTCCTTGCATTATTTCTGCTGTGTCCTGTAAAGTAGAAAATTTAAATAAATCCAGAGGTCCCATAACCAGTAATGGAAACGATGGTCATGAAAGGCATGCAGTTATCTAAGATTTGACTTGATGTAGTGCTCCCAGAACCCATACCATATTTAGCACTCCCGGTTATTTGAGTTTACTGTAACTATATGACTTTTTCATACTGTTATAAATAAGCTGAAAAAAACTTTTCTCTATCATGGAAAGAATTTCAGAACAAAGCAAAAGAAATTGAATGTAAAATTCCTGAAGAAGTTCATATAAATAAGTGCAAGGATTAGAAGAGAGTGTCACCGAAATTCCGGGAATAAACCTCGTAACACCAATGTAGTGTTAAAAGGCAGGCATTCTTTATTGCAGCGCTGGATGCACGGGGGATAGCTCCACCCAACGTGCATGCCAGCTGATCACCAACACACAGGTTATATAGGATTAAAATATGCATATTCATTGTTTTTCTCAGAAAAGGCAGTCCCATGATAATAATTTCTTGGAATTCATTTACATATTCTCCTCCCCGTCACGCATGCTCAGTGATTTGAGTCGGTGGTCCTCAAGGGGTTTCTGGTGGTCGTCAGTGGTCACGCACCCGTGTCTGCTGGATGACTCTCCTCTTGCAGGCATGCGCAGTATCCTTTCTGTGGACGCACCTGTCCGTAACGGCTTGCTTCATAAGATTAATATCTCCAAACCTATTGTTCAGTTTGGTAGGGACTGTACACGGAACATAGCAACACTGTACCTTACCATGGTCAGTTAGTTCCATTACTTATTACCTTGGTTACAAACTAAATATCTCAAACTGGTTCTATAGCTTTTGTTTCACGGCCTCTATCCTACGGTTACAAGAGGCTTAAACCTAACTTCCTCCAGTCACAGGAAAATGTCCTTGCCTTTGAGTTGCCAGTTATTTTTCCCTACAGAATGCTATCCTGGACCGCAGAAAAATGTCTTGCAGAAAGTTGTATTAAAACTGATACACGTGGCTTCCAAAGTAAAGTATTACAAATCAGCTCCACTTGTAAAGGGGGAAAAAAAAAAAAAAAATAATTCCAAAATGGAGTATAAGCCATTTCAGCCCCCTTATTGGGAGTTAAAAGAGGAATTGCTGACACTAGAGTATTTTGGTGCAAGTCTCCTGCTTATTCTGTAAAGTCAGTATCTGTGAGGTAGGTAGATTTCTATGCAATCTTTTCTTAGGAATGGCTCCCTTCATTGATGAAATTTGTAGCTCTAGATACAAGAATTCTGTAATCCCTAAGGCTTTCAGAAACAGGGTCATATGAGTTTGAGTTTGACTAAAGATGTGCTATTGAATTCTTTGCTTTTTTGTTTCCATCTGAGAAAGACTTGGTCATTTATAATAAAAACTAAGGTTACAACAAATGGATGGAAATTTCTGTGACAGCTCTATTCCAATAATTCACTAATCTATGTAAATGACGCTATGAAGAATAGCAGGGATTAACATGGGACTAGGATCTTTGATGGTGTAAATCCACAACTCAATAGACTTATGCAGTTTTATACCATTTGAGGTTATTGTCCATAGACTACTAGAGGACATTTACTGGCACACACATATACCTTCATTTCACAGTTAAATTAACTTTGCAATTATCAAGATCTGACTCATTCCCTAAAAAGCCCTAATGATACCTATGCTGCTCATTTAAAAGAAACCACATATTAATCAGATGCTGGCTATTTTTAAAACAAATAACTCTTCTTTCTTTATGGTGGGAAGAGTTCTAATTTTCAGGTATCAGTATATGCTCCAGGTGCTCAAGACCTCAGGAAATAAGGCAATATATCTACGAAATATGTCAATAAACAAATATATTGGACTATTAGAGCAATAAAGCAAGTAATTAACATTTCTAACACACTTTTCACTCTAGCAGTTCAAGCTGTAAAAATGTACCTAATACTGCATTTTATTATTTGAGAAATGGTACGTTCTTATGCCCATAAGAATGTAAAAAGAAAGTCTCTTCTAGATAGAAGATATGATTGCAAACCAATAATTTATGTTTAATCATACTAATGTTGAAATATTTTGTTTTATTTTTAACCAAAAATGCCCTAAGATAAATGTCTTTTATTCAAAGCTTAAATTTGCCATCTGAACAACTTGGTTTTTTTTTTTTTGTTTTGGTTTGGTTTTGGGTTTTTTTGTTTGTTTGTTTGTTTTTCCCCTATAAGTGTAGTTCTTTTCTGGAAGTAATATCTAATAATTATGACAATCTCAGTTATTGAATCATATGATGATTAAATAATTTCTGTAATCTTAATACCTGTGTTCAGCCAGTTTAATTAGTCACTTTTAAGTACACTGTTGATGAACTTCCTTTTATTTTATTTGAATAAAAAAAGCTACAAAATGTTCTTTATCAAGTTCTACCATTTTTGGTGATGCACTGTGGTATTTGTAGAACTCTCACTCTGGTTACTAGGTTCACAAGTGTACCTGAAAAAGAAGCAACTTTATAAACAGCAAAGCTAATAATGAAATAAACCAGATGCAAATATAGGAAGAAACAGAGCTACAGATACATAGCTGTTTTAAATGTTAACCAAACTATAAGCGCTGTGGAATACTTGGATTTCATGAAAGCAGTCTTTAATTCAGTATAGAATTGCATCTCATATCAAAGTACAAGGATATTATCAATTTACCTTATTATTTTATAATTAAAAGTTCTACATTGAATTACTCTGTTATCTGTTAACCTGAATATAATTAAAATAGTATTTCTCTAACAGCAGTTTTATTTTAACTGTTTTATTAGATTGCTTAGCTAAACATTGAATTTTTGATTGTACCATCTTTTATCAAATTTCTTTTCACAACACTGGAAGAGAAAGTGTGCTTTGTTTTCTGTGATTCAGTAAAAAGCCCAGTTTGGAGCCCCGTATCAGAGCAGGAGAACCTAATCTGGCTACTCCTGTTAAAGCAAATAAAATATGTTTCTACATTAACAACAAAAGGAAGACTAAGGAGAGTCTCCATCCTTTATTGGATGCAGGGGGAAACATAGTGACAAAGGAAGAGGAAAAGGCTGAAGTACTTCATGCCTTCTTTGCCTCAGTCTCTAGTAACAAGACCAGTTGTTCTCCAGGTATCCAGCCCGCTGTGCTGGAAGACAGGGACAGGGAGCAGAATGAAGCCCCCATATTTCCAAGGGGAAATGGTTAGTGACACCACTTAGACACATACAAGTCCATGGTCCCAGATGGGATACATCCAAGAGCACTGAGGGAGCTGGTGGAAGTGCTCACCAAGCCAGTTTGCATCATTTATCGGCAGTCCTGGCTTACTGGGGAGGTCCCAGTTGACTAGAAGTTAGACAATGTGATGCCCATCTACAAGAAGGGCCAGAAGAAGGATCTGGGGAACTAGAGGCCTGTCAATCTGACCTTGGTGCTGAGGAAGGTTATGGAGCAGATCATACTGAGTGCCATCACACAGCACATAAAGGACACCAAGGCAATTAAAACCCGTCAGCAGGGGTTTATGAAAGGCAAGTCCTGCTTGACTAACCTGGTCTCCTGCTATGACAAGGTGATGTGCTTGGTAGATGAGGGAAAGGCTGTGGATGTTGTCTATCTGGACTTTAGTAAAGCCTTTGACACTGTTTGCCATAGCATTCTCCTGGATAAACTGGCTGTTCATGGCTTGGACGGGCATACGCTTCTCTGGGTAAAAAACTGTCTGGATGGCTGGGCCCAAAGAGTCGTGGTGAATGGAGTTAAATCCAATTGGCGGACAGTCACAAGTGATGTTCCCCAGGGCTCAGTACTGGGGCCAGTTCTGTTTAATATCTTCATCAATGATCTGGATAAGGGGATCAACTGCACCCTCAGTAAGTTTGCAGATGACACCAAGTTGATCTGGTTGAGGGTAGGAAGACTGTGTATAGGGATCTGGANATATCGCTCTCTAAAACTACCTGAAAGGAGGTTGTAGCCGGGTGGGTGTTGGTCTCTTCTCCCAAGTAACAACTGATAGAACAAGAACAAATGGCCTCAAGTTGCAGTAGGGAAGGTTTAGATTGGATATTAGGAAAAATGTCTTCACCGAAAGTGTTGTCAAGCACTGGACCAGTCTGCCTAGGGAAGTGGTTGAGTCACCATCCCTGGAGGTATTCAAAAGACACATAGATGCAGTGTTTGAGGACATGGTTTAGTGGTGGATATGTAGTGCTAGGTTAATGGTTGGACTTGATGATCCTAAAGGTCTTTTTCAACTAAAACACTTCTATGATGCTGTTATTCTATGATTTTGTGAAGAGTGGTGTTAGCCACTGAAAAAGTCTAAGTCACCACTTAGATGTACTGAATCTGTACCATAACATGAACATATTTATAGCCTAGAAAATAAAGTTTTGTGAGAAGAATGTAATCTGTATCTCAATTTCATCCCATGGTGTAGCAGTTCTAACAATACCCAGTTTGAGGACAGAAATTGTTCAGTCTGTTCCTTTGTGGGCAGTTTGGGTGCAGCTATGCTGGTAAACTGCAAAGGGGCAAGGGACATCCTTGAGCACTGCCCCTCGGTATAGAATACCGTTTAACTGTTGGCACAGTGCCTCGCATGGTTTTGACCTGTGCCTGCTAATACTCATGCAGATAATACCCAGCCACAGTTAAAGGATAACAAAAGCCAGGAACCATCCCAAATAACTAGTATGAATGAAACCAACCTGTATTTGCAGAGACAGAAAGATTACATGTCTGGATGAAATTCCTGGTGCACAGTTTGCCATCAGGACCAGAGAATAGTGCAGTGCTTATTGCTATAGATAAAGCCTTTTCTGCTTCACATCCAATGACTATATGTGGATATAGCGCTACACTGCTAGCTGAACGGAGGGCATATTTGGGAGTCTGGCTCAAGTCTCAAATATATGTAAATAATTATAAAGTCTGAGTAGACATAACGTGTGACATCCATGTCACCTTACACATTTCATTTCCCTTTAGTCACCAGTTTGATACCATCCCTGTAATGCATCTGAGTTTCCTGCCCTGCCAAAGAAAAGTGATATGAGTCTTTCAGGGTCATACAAGAGACATTCCTTTTTCCCCAGCCAGGGCAGAAAACTTAGGCAAGCCAGACCTCATGCAGTATTTTCAGTGACAGATAGAGAACAGAGCTGTCTGGTTGCTTTTATGACCTACCTCTGAGCACCGTCTGACTCTTTATAAATTATTAAACATTCATCCTCACATCACTTCTCTGAGTAAAGGAGATATCATCCATTTACAGGGTTATAACTGAGATGCAGAAAGATTAAGTAGACTAGTCTCAAAGCCTACTAAAGCCTGCTATTGATTTAAATGAGAATTAGATCAGGCCATTTGTGAAATAACTTCCTGAGTGACTCTGAAAATCTGTCCAAATCTATTTATAGAACTAATACTGTAACCCAGCCATGTCCCTTAATTTCCGTATTGCTGTACTTTCCTAGGGGAAAAAAAAAATATTTTTTTTAAATGCCCTGATATCTTTCAAAGAAAAAGAATTTAAATATATATATATATGTAATAAAGTATACATTAGGTGGGATGTTTTGTTTAATTGGGAAAAAAAATCAAAAATATAAGCAAAAAAAGTTACATTTTCTGAGACAGTAATGCAACTGTAGTTGAAGTGGCTGTTTAGTATTTTGACAAATACAAATGTCAGCAAACTGACGAAATAAGAAGTTATGAAAAGTCATGCAAGCCAGGGGAAATTAAATTATATGTGCAGAAGAAATGCTGAAATATATATCTTGATCATTCCTGTGAGTCAGATTATTTTAATATGTTAACAATAGTCCTTTTAAATTCTGAATTCATAAGTTTCTTTCAAACAGTGAAAAAGAGAAAAGGGATTTTATATCCATTTTATAAGAAATCTGTTGCATCTTTTCTTCTTTGTATAAACTAAAGCAACTTCAGGATCCAGACATCATTGCAAAGCCCTGAAGACATCCCAGAGGAAAAGATGACAGAATTTTGTGTACATTTTTCAGCTATAATTATACAGAAACATAATATGAGTATCTTAGGAATTATTTTGGGGGGATACGAAGACCAGCTTTGATGTTTTTAACATTACGTGACCCAATTTAGTAGCAAAGTTGACAAGAATTTCAGTGACTCTAGAGACATGATTACTAGAAAGAATGCAGAACTGAGCACTGATGATTACTTGTTGTATATTATTGTGCTGGTTTCAAATGCAAAAATAGATCATATTTCTGTGAAAAACTATTCCTGGTGAAAAATAGTTCTTATTACAGAAGTATTGAAAAGATGGTATTATAGAAGAAGATGAGTGTGAAAACAACATCAGAGCAGACGGATTCTTTCAGGTCAGAGTATGACTAAATAATTCATTATTTAGTATATGACTCAGTAGATTAGAATATCTTCGTAGGGTGGAAAGACTATTGCCTCCAGACATGATATACTTTTAGTGGTTTATTCATAAATATTATACCTTATTCTAATATTTCAATGAAAATTTTTAAGATAGTTATTATTTCATCAGTAATGTTTTAATGAAGTTAACATCAATAGACAATTTGTATTTCAGACTGTTAGTGAGTTCCAAGAAATATTTACCGCAGTGACAAGATTCCAGATGTGGTAAGGGTCAATCACTCCTCAGGAAACAGACTCTGATTTTACTGTCCTATAGCTGAAATTCTCTGATTCTGTATTTAGATGTTGCTAGTGGCATGGTTAGAAGAAGGTACTGAGACAACAGACCTGAGGGCAGATGAAGCCTTGCCATTACAGATATGCATAACTTACAAATTTTATATCTGTATTATAGTCAGTCCCTTATCTCAAAGGCAGACACTGTTCATCACTGCTTCTTTCAAGATAAATCAGATCCAGCATTATACAAAGCTCTTTTTGAAATTTTGCAGCTGATGTCGCAATAGTTTCCGAATTAGGAAAAGCTATCCTTTCTGACCCATTAAACCTACTGGAAGTTTACCTGGCAAGTGATACATGGGCTGAGGATGTCAAGTTGATTTCATTCAAATATTAATAATTTTTTTATTAGCTGAGAGCCTGAAGTAGGTAAATAACACGGTCAAGATGGTAAGATAAAATATAATTGTGAAAAAGTTATGTTTGTGGAAGAATCAGTTTCAAGAAGTAATTTATAGTAATCCGTTTTCATAAAATTACACTCTGCCATCAAAGGGAAAATAAAACCCTGCAATATCAGAAAAATACAAATACAATATGTTTTTTACTAAAGAAAAAAGCTAGAGATTGGTCATTTTAGACCTGCATGTTCAATATTTAGTACGTTTTATTCCATGTCATACTGAAGATCTTGTTAGGGGACCAGGCTGTTGAAATATTTATGATTACTTACTGCATCTTTTCGGCATGTGGAGAGATATCCACGCTCTTAGCTAAATTCATAGATAAATAAATAAAACTCTTTCATTAGGAATTATCTCCTACATTTAAAGGGCTAGTTAGCTACTCTTCCCTCCACAGATGTTTTTTTGGTACTTTTGATGATAAATTTATCTTCCACTGTATCAGATATTAAAAATAATCAATAAAACTTATTTCTATCCTGCTAAAGCAAAATATATTCATTTTTCATACTGTATGAGCCTACAACTTTGGAAGAAGACATTATGCAAACATTTATAATAAGTATATATAGCTTGTTACTGGCTCTTAAGACCAATGAAAAGGATACTGAATTGCTAGCTGACAATGGCTATACTGCCTTAACAGGTAATGTTTGAAGATCTGAGATTGTTCTGAACAGGATTAGATGACATTATAGAAAGTTTTTACTCCAATTAGATTACAACTCTAAATACAATAACTTCAGGTTACTATAATATTAAGATTTATCTGTTTTGTGTGGAACTTGGGTGAAGCATTCAACCTCTGTTTATCGTTGTCCTTTATCTCTAAGCCTGGACTAATACTTTTTTACTTTCTGTCCATGTCACAAATAAGTATATATTGAGGTGATCTAAGGCTAAAGATGCTGCAAGTGCTGAAATAGGTTATCTTTCTTCAGGAAAACAGTTATCCATTTTTCATTCCAAGATATCCCATTTTAATGAAATTAGCTAATAGGATGCTAGTTCTTTTGTTATAAAAATAAACATCTGAAGGCCACAAGGAAACTTTTGTGCTTTCCTTGAGCTGCACATATTTTTAGCAAACTGATGACTGAGGAGACTATAACACTGGGGCACAGGAGAGCTGGCTTCTCATCCTGGCCTAGCTTTTTGAGTGGTCTCTGGAAAGCCATACTCCTCTTAAAGCTTCATTTTCAAAATCTGCAGTATATTGATAACTACTTTGTTAAGCAGTCTTTCAGACGGAGTGATTGATTTAAAGAATAAAATTATCAAGTGTTTGTTTAGTTTGTCAGAAGAATTGGAAATGCCTGCTATTTTCTCCACAGTCTCATCCTGGAATAACATTCATTATTTACAGAGTGTTATCATTTGAATACATCGACTCTTAAAAGAAGGCGAGAAGAGATATTGCTAAATTTTCTAACTGCTGCTTTCCAGAAAGCTTTGCTACAGAGTATTCCTCATTTATACAGAGAGCATGTTTTATTGATTAAAATACGTTTAAAAATGTATTACGTTGGGTTTATATAATGACAAAATTAAGCATGATTTTTTAGTAGAATTACTCCTCTTCCTGAATGTTAGGGATGGTTACAAAGCTGTAGCATAAACTGCTCCACAAGGTTTTGGGGAAAGGTTATGTATACAGTGTCAATTTTGGTATTATTATGACAGTGCACTGAGAAAACCAGGAAACCCTTGGCTATACTTGAGTACATAGACTTAAAGCAGCAGTGGAAGCCTCAGTTCACTGGAGAATGGGCTTTCTGGAGACTTCACCCCTTCATCCTCAGAGTCCACAACTGTGGGCAGCTGTGCATTTACCGCTTTCTCACTCTGTCCTGCCCTGCACAGCACTGTGGATGCGACTGTGGGGAAACAGCTTTGTATACAGTGCTCCATGAGTTACATAGCCTTAAGAAAACAGCCCTCCTCTGGTCTGAGAGTGCACTGTGCCAGTGCTTTGGCGTCCATAGGTCATTTAGTGGATGCAGTTCTAAGAAGGTAGAAACTGTCCCACATTTTCCATTCAGCTTTTGGAATATACTGGTTACATTTTTCATGACCAGGTCAGATGATAAACTATGCATACTTCATCTCTTTAAGAACCTATTTCAGCCCTCAATTTTTGTAGATATTGTTATGCACTATTTAGCATAATAGAAAAGAATAGATAGATGTATTAAAAAATTTGGTTATTTCACAATAGAACTGGGTCATAAAAGTATTATGCTTTTTTATGATGGGTGTGTTTTATGATGTGGTGGGCAGTCATAAAATGTGCTTTAAAATATGAATTTACAAGCGAAGCGTTGATCCTATTTCTTTTAGACAAATTACGCCTAAGAAAAAATGTTATTGGTAAACACTCTAGATTGTTTGCACAAACTTTGTCATTGTCTGGACCACATTTTCATTCACAATTCTTCTACTTGAGCCATCTTACCTCCTGCTTGCCATTCTCAAATTGTAAATGTGTAGGAAAGCAATCAGATATTATTCTTGCAAGAAATGCAGCAATTGCTGAAATGTAAAGTGAAATTAGGAGAAAGTTAAGTGCATTCTTAGCTGCCTTTTAATGCTCTCTTCTGAATGGAAATAAGGAGTAACGTCCTCAGCTTTTAGTAGACATCCGCTCACAGCTGATGTGGAATCTACAGCAGAAGTTCTATTTTTGTACTCATTTTCTCCTTGGTGGGTAACATACAGGGCAGGTTGTTCGGTCGATTTTGTCCTTGAGGCTAGGAGCATATCAGGTATGCCTATGGTGGGTCCAGTTCATTAGGATGCCTGACTAAATCAAGGAAAGCAAGTGAAACTCAAAGACCTGGCAAGAATCAAAGGACTGTGGGAAGGTGCAAGACATGTTTAGGGGAAATACCGAAGGTAGTGAGAGGGTGAAAGCAAGGTGGATTGGGGGCAAAGAAACGTTGTGAAACAGAGGGAGAAAAGGATAAAAGAGACTGAGTTGCATGTGAACAGGTGGCTGGTCAGTATGCTTCTGTCCAACTGAGCCTTGTGATTGGTAACTACAGTCTATCCTACATTCTGAATTAATCCTGTGTCTAAGTGTTGCTCTCTATCCTGAGCCTGTGTGTGAGCACAAACAAATATGAAGCCAGACTAGCAGGTGAGTAGGGTAAGAGTTCAGAGTGTGAGCAACTGGACTGAAAAAGCATGAGCTCAAGGAGTGTGCTGGTTTTGGTTGGGATAGAGTTAATTTTCTTCATAGTAGCTACTATGGAGCTAGGGTTTGGATTTGTGCTGAAAACAGTGTTGATAACACAGGGATGTTTTCGTTACTGCTGAGCAGTGCTTACACAGAGCCAAGGCCTTTTCTACTTCTCACACCACCCCACCAGCAAGTGGGCTGGGGGTGCACAAGGAGTTGGAAGGGGACACAGCTGGCACAGCTGACCCCAACTGACCAAAGGGATATTCCATACCATATGACATCATGCTCAGCATATAAAGCTGGGGGAAGAAGAACAAAGGAGGAGGACACACACATATGTTTGGAGTGATGGCATTTGTCTTCCCAAGTCACCATTACATATGATGGAGCCCTGCTTTCCTGGAGATGGCTGAACACCTGCCTGCCCATGGGAAGTGGTGAATGAATTCCTTGTTTCGCCTTGCTTGCGTGTGTGGCTTTTGCTTTACCTGTTAAACTGTCTTTATCTCAACCCACAAGTTTTCCCACTGTTACTCTTCTGATTCTCTCCCCCAGCCCGCCAGGAGGGAGTGAGCAAGTGGCTGCACGGTGTTGAGCTGACAGCTGGGGTTAAACGATGACAAGGGACTTGTCATCTAGAACAAGCTACAGAGGAGCTCTTTGTGTATGTGTGAACCCTGGTGAACGCCAGTCCTCATCAGGCAGAGAGAAGGAATATTATCAGGTCATCCGTGATGCCCACTTTTATGTGAGCTGTTTGTGTTTACGTGGTTATTGGTAAAGGCACTGTTCTCTGTCTTGATCTGTGTGGTTGGCCATGTTAGTACTGTGTGTGCTACTGGCCAGACATCATAGAATCATAGAATCATCTAGAATCATGTAACTTGGAAAAGACCTTTAAGATCATCAAGTCCAACCNTCTCCAGGTTGAACAATCCCAACTCTCTCATCCTGTCCTCATAGGAGCAGTGCTCCAGCCCTCTGATCAACTTTGTGGCCCTCCTCTGGACTCTTTCCAACAGCTCCATGTCTTTCTTGTAGTGAGGTTCCCAGAGCTGGATGCAGCACTCCAGGTGGGGTCTCACAAGAGTGGAGTAGAGGGCCAGACAAAAATAACCTCCCTCGACCTGCTGCTCACACTTCTTTTGATGCAGCCCAGGACATGGTTGGCTTTCTGGGCTGCAAGCGCACACTGCCAGCTCATATTGAGCCTTTCATCCACCAATACCCCCAAGTCCTTTTCCTCGGGGCTGGTCTCGATCCGTTCCTCACCCAGCCTATAGCAGTGCTTGCGATTGCGCCGACCCACATGTAGGACCTTGCACTTGACCTTGTTGAACCTCATGAGGCTTGCACATGCCCACCTCTGAAGCCTGTCAAGGTCCCTCTGGATGGCATGGACTTGGGACAAGTCACTAGAGCATCCTCACATGAATGGTGCTGGGACTGGAGAAATCCTCTGGGTTCTGAAGCCCACTACTTTCATCTACCTTATCATGGTTCATTTGACAATTTTACACCTTGTGAACTTACAAAGCCTCATCTAACTAGAAAAGGTAGATAATATAATTTAGTCAGATAATTCTTTTTCATCATCTTGGTAAGAAACTCATTTCTCTAAGTCCTACAATTACTAATGGATAGGCAGTAAAGGCAACAATTTAATGCTCTCAGTCATATGCTCTGATTCAGCTGGTCCTGTGAGGAGCCAGGAGTTGGACTCAGTGATCCTTGTGAGTCCCTTCCAACTCAGGACATTCTATGATTCTATGATTCAATTTTTGCCCTGGTCTATCGTGGCACCTCTTTGCAACTGCTGTGCATCTTGGCATGTCTGTGCAGGACCTTCCTAGCAGAGTCAGTATCAGTATGTTTTCTCTGTGCCACTGTTAGTGTCTCCATATGTTAGTTTTAAGAACTTGTTCCCTAAACAATCTAATGTTTCTCAGGTGGGCTGAGATGTCTATGGCTACCTTTATTAACTGAAGCCTTCTCTCTAACGGATTTAACTGACTGATTTTCCAATTAATTTTATATGTGCATAAACCCCCATTTGAAATTTGCAGAAGATTCTGCTTTTCAGTCACTGTCTCTGTCTAGTGTATATAATAAGATATGATTTTGGCTTTAAACTATTCCAGTGTGAAGATATTTATGAGGTCTCTTCCTCTTCATTGCATGAGGCAGACTTTACCTAAGTGGGAACAGTGATGCGGTCACTGTCCTTCATCAGGCTGCATATTGTCATGAGTCTGAGAATTTGACATAAAAATGTAGTTGAACTTGGTAAATTACTTGAAAAATATTTGAAGAAGCACAAATACACAGAGATAACATGCTCATATAAATCTTAGTTCCTGAGGAAATCAGGATAAAATGGCTTCATGGGACATTCTCACTTCTACTCCTTCCCTGTTATTCACTTCCTATCAACAGAATCAACTTTGGGGCATAAAGCTGGAATAGCCCTTGCGGAATAGCTCCAAGGTATTTTTTTCTTTCATGTTTTCTTTCATAAGAGGCGTGTGCCAAGTCCTTGTCTGCTACTTTGCATTTCCATGAGGAGCTCATTACACACCACACTGGGGAAAGCTTTCAAGATTTACTTTTAAATTTTTTATTTATTCATGGTTGTGGTTTTTTTCTGAATTCACAGGTTGACTTTAAACATTTCAGTCAAACTCTTTACATTTGAGGGCTGAAATTCCAACACTTTGATAAATATGGCCTTACTTTCTGAGCTAATGAGTTCCCACTGACGTCAGTGGAAACTCTTGTTACCGACTGCTTCTAAAACCCTATCACTTTAATACAAGTGTTTAAATTAGGATCAGAGGAAGGATTCTTAAAAGTACCTAAGGGACAAAGTAAAAATCCCATTGAAAGTTACTGAACCTGGTGAGCTTAAGCAATTTAGTTTCCTTTGAAATTCCTACTTTCAGTAATCTAAAATTAGAGCCATACTTTTAAAAGTGAGGCATATACCACTTCAAGATTTCAGAAATAATTTCTTTCCACCTAAAGTGACATGATAAAGTAGAGGCAGGAAAGGGATAAAAGGAAATTAAATACTACAATGATGAGGAAATATATAAACATTTGAGAGAAAACTATTACAAAAGTAATTTCCTTTGTAGGTACTGATATTAATGAAAAACTGAGGTCTATTTAGGTAAATTCCATACTGAATTTTAATGTTCGAAAAAGCTTTTAACCCTCCTAAGTCTGAGGAGAGAATTTAGCCCATGTCTGCAAATTTCTGAGAGGATTCTGTAATCTCTATATAAAACTCCTGTATGTGGGGTTAGTGTCATCACCATTGTTCTTTACAAAAGTGATTATAGCTTTATTTGGAAAGGTACCTGGAGTCAGTCAGGGCCAATCTGAGATAAGGGTTTCTCAGAGCATATGGGGGTTATTCCTTCTAATTCTTGTGCCTCGTGGAGGCAGTAGACAGTCACAGTACTATTCAAACATCATGTTTCTGGGTTTTTGAAGAAACTTAGTATCATAGGGAATTTGTAAAGGGTTCATTAGCAATGGTATTCAAATTTGTATCAAGTGAAGTGGTAGCTGAATTGGAGAATCACAGGTAAGACTAGATGCAGAGGAAAATGGAAAGGGCAAAAAGAAAGGACTGAATCATAAGTATGTTATAGGGCACTTTGATTCTGCTCAAATTCTTCGTTTATTTTTATCTTATCCCTATACCATGTCCAGCTGTTTCTTTAAGGACGGATTTGGTGGTCTTTGTTTCAGAGAACAAATGATTCAAAAGCTTGTTAATATTTAAGGGAAATTTTTTCTCAATGATAATAATTCCAGCCTACCCCACTAACAGCAATTAAAAGACCTTTCTTTACAGGGGCTGTCTGTGTAAAAATTACTTGCAATACTAGCACATTTTCTACCCAGACTTATCACAGTTTGCAAATTGTTAACAGCATTAAAAAAGCAGCCAAGAAGTGAACAGGAACAGAATTTAAACAACCCTTTCTCCTTCCTTGATTTGGCTGAGGCACGCAGTTATAATGAATATGCTTGTATTACTACCAGCTATTCTGTGACAGAAGCTTCCATTTTTTAAGGCTGTTAACAGGAGCATTTCCAAATACAGCCAGTTCATATATTTTTTTACTAAAAAAAAAGAGAAAAAAAAGAAAAGAAAAAATAACATACTAACCCCCCCCCCAGGACTCTCTGGCAAATAGAGTGGTTAGAGTAATTTACTGTTCTATGATGTTCAACAGCTGCATCACATAAAGCATTCCTCATCCCACTGGCAGAGGAATAACCACGGGAAGTTGTTCAATCAAGAAAGGTCATTCTCACCTTCCAGGAACGTGTTCTACTAAATTGCTAGTGGTAGTAACTAGCCCTAAATGAAACCTCTCTATCAGCCTTAAGACATTTTGTAATTTGTGAAATATAATATTTTTCAAATGACTTAAAATTAAATTTAATGAAGTTTTAAATGCTCCCAGTAGCTGTTGCTATATTTGCAACATTATTCTGGGGGAAAAATAAATGAATAAATAAAAAGATAGATAAAAATTATCAAATTTGCAAAACAATAAATGTGTGCATAAAATAATTAGGAAAAAAAAACACTCTTCTGAATGCATGTGTAGACACACATGTTGTACACAGATTTTTCTGTATTCATGGAGCTTTACTAATACATACCTGACAAGTGAATATTGATGCTTTCATTCTCATTCTGAGTAAGTACTTTGGAAAATAAAATCTCATTTTTCAAGAAACAAATACCATGCTAGTGATAGGTGCTCTCAGAATGTGATGAGACAGGTCATGCAAGTATGGCCTGATTGTCATGGTGAATTAAGGGCAAGGTAGCTGAGACACCAGACTATACCACACAGTGACATGAAATCTAACATTTATGGGTATAGTGGGTGGATAATGATTTCTAGTCAAAGATTTATATTCTACAATACAAACACACTTCTGCAAGCTGTTGGACACCTGTGGATTTTTTACACTGTTTATTCATTTATTCCTTTTTAATTTCAATTGTTGATTGATAAAGACAATGGCCTCAGTAGTCCAAAGCAACTCCAGACCAATCTCTGACCTTCTCCATATTTAAGCAAATTGGGCATTGTTATCTGGGTTGCTATCCCCTTCTGGCCTCCTGCCCCAAATACGTTGCAAGGACATAAAGTTAAGAGTGCCTTTGGGCTTTCATTGTTTCCTTCCTGTGCCAACAATTACAATGGGGCAGATGTAGTCCAGATCTTTTGGGCAAATAACTATTACCTGTTCTGCTTTGTCATTCCAGCATCAGATAGAGTTGGTCAGATATAGTCCAGGTTTTGTTTATTCTGAGCAGTGCTTTTGTGTAGGCTTCGCTGTGTGACACCATAGGACAGAAATTCTCTGGTTGGCTACTGTGTTGGGTTTACATGGCAAGGTTTTGGTAGCAGGGGGGCTACAGGGGTGGCTTCTGTGAGAAGCTGCTACAAGCTTCCCCTGTGTCTGAAAGAGCCAATGCCAGCTGGCTCCAAGATGGAACCGCTGCTGGCCAAGCCCAAGCCAGTCAGTGCCTCTGTGATAACATATTTAAGAAGGAAAAAAAAAAAAAGAGTTAGAGAGCTTTTGCAACAGAAGAAAGGAGTGAGAAGATATAAGAAACTCTGCAGACACCAAGGTCAGTGCAGAAGGAGGGGGAGGAGGTACNGAGGAGTCCTCCCCCTGAGGAGGAAAATGTGGCGGAGACAATGTGTGATGAACTGACCATAACTCCCATTCGCTGTACCCCTGTGCTGCTGGGGAGGAGGAGGTTTGAAGCCGGGAGTGAAGTGGAGCCTGGGAAGATGGGAGGGGTGGGGAAAGGTGTTTTAAGATTTAATTTTATTTCTCATTCCTCTGCTCTGTTCAGTCTGGTAATAAATTAGATGAATTTTCTCTCTTAAGTTCAGTCTGTTTTTCTTGTGATGATTATAAGTGAGTGATCTCTCTCTGTCCTTATCTCGACCCACAAAGCTTTTCGTTACACTTTTTCTCCCCTGTCTAGTGAACGAGGGGAGTGATAGAGCGGCTCTGGTGGGCACCTGGCCACCAGCCAGGGTCAACCCACCACAGCTACTCATGGTAGAAGTGCCCCACTCTATTTTCCAGGGGACAGAAGTAACCCTAACCATACTAGATGAGGCACTGCACAACATCTGTTTGCAAGTAGACATGAGCAGGTTATAATTTCCTTATTTTCTTCTGTATATCAGTACCTGTACAAGCATGATCACAATTCAGAGAGAACACTTTTCCAAGAGGCTGAGTTGATTTAGGTTGTGAGCATTTTAAAACCGTAGATTAGCACAGAAGGTTTTTTCAGTTTAGTTCAAAAGCACAAATGGAAAAGGTGATGGGCCAGTAGTCATCCATTGCGTAAAAGTGACTTGGCTAAAAGGTAAATGAAAAAGAGCTTGACTTCAATTCCCTCCCTAGCTCAAGGTGCATAGTATCTGATCCAGTCTTTTGTATGGAAGTCTCGCATGCCCATCACAGAGTTTAGTTCACTGACTGCTTGGCCAAAATCAGTCTATATTTCATTTGCTTTATTTGAATCATTAATTACATGCTTGGCTGAAGAGTGATTCTCCATCTCTGCTCAAGACTGGTGCCTTGTCTAAATATTTTGTAGTCAAGTGAGTAAAGCACTCATCTGAGACACAAGAAATATGTCTTTCAGCTTTCTAAGGCTGAGATTGGAGTTCAGTATTGGCTTGCTACTCCCTGGGTGAGTTAAGTCTTTGGACTAATTGCAAAATGTTGTTCTAGCAGCTCCTCCTACAGCTATTGTGTCTTGAAGGCATTAAAACGTTCTGACGATAGATTACTTTACGTGTATGTTCAGCATGTAATCTTCCTGAATCACTCTTCATAGTCATTAATCACTCTTCATCACTTCATCCTTCCCATATGTCATATAAGAAGAATAAGTATCTAAATTATGTGTTCTGAATCACACTCCTGGGGCCAGGTAGCTATTTTTGTAGACACTGTGGTGTCTACATTGGAAATCTCTAAGTGGGGTTTCTGTATCTCATGTGGATAGTTATGTCAAACATTTAGTCATGAATTACAGCCATAAGAATTCAACTCAGTATTTGCTTAAATACAAAAGCTCATATGAAATAAGATGTTCAGCACCAGTCTTAGTATGCAAGTTTCTGAAGACTTCTGAAGACCTCTGTATTGGAAACGAAACCATTTGGAAAAGTTATTGCATAATATTTCACAAAGGCTTTCTAGCACCTACTTCAAAGGCTTAAGTCCTAAAATATTCCAACAAAGGTCACAACTGTATGTGAATCTATTTCATTTTGTGAATTACTGAAGGAAATCTGCCAAAGCACTAGGCAACTTTAAAACAAATTCAAGCTGTATTACCAGTCTATCAAATACAGGAAATAAATATATTACAATAGTTCACCCAAAATGACCCACCAAAAGCTAATCACAAACAGAGCCCACAATTATGCATTTACCATCTTTACCAGAGAATAAGGGCATAGGCTGCAGAATGTACTACAAGCATTTCATTTCTGTAGGACACTGGTACTACAAACGTTCACTCTACTTTTATACATGGAGCTTTGATGTTCACGGAATCTTTTGAGCATGTAATTGGTAGAGTTCAGTGATTCACAGCTTTCTAATTCAGCTGGTATTTTGGCAAGTTATTAGCCAGCTGCTGTTCGTTGAAGCAGATGTTATGAACCATGCATAAAATTGTCAAGGTTACAGTTAGTACAAAGAAAGCTCTATCCCTCTCCTGTCGGGGTTTGCAACAAAATTTCCACTGACGTCATCAGAAGAATCAGCTTCAGAAACTGAGTGTTGCTCAACCTTACCCGCCAGTATTTTGTATTGTTCCTGAATCTCTTTCACCTTCTCCTTCTCCTCATGGCCAACTTTCTTCAATCTTTCTCATCATCTTAGTGCAGTTTATATTTTATTTGACAGCTCTTAGCTTCTAGTCTTCTTTCACGCTGATTACTGCACTTGAAAACATCCTTCAGTTAGTATTTTTCAGCTCTACACCAGTGCTTCTTTTACTTCCTCTGACATAAAACTGAATAATCAGTAGGGACTACTTTTTTCTGCCTTGTACAATGACCATTCTGCATGTCTCAAAAGTAATAATAGAACAAACCACAACATACTAGTTCAGAATAATGGACTTGTTGAAGCCCAGATATTGCTAACTGTGGCAGGAAATAGGGTTTGTCTTTAGTAGTTTTTGTTTGTTGTAAATCACAGTGTGTAACTGTTCATCTACTGTACAGAGTGTGACTGGGATGGAAAAACATGCAGTATTATTTCATTAAAAGCTGAGATGATCACTCCAATATATGACTTTTGCTTCCTAATACTTACTATAAAAACATATTGGAAAATGACAGTGTACGAGATAGATAGCAAGAGCTGAGTTTAAGAATTGGAACATTAAAAATTTATGTCAATCACATTTTACCTGGAATTTTTTTCTTTCGGCATCAGTTATTCTTTCTATATTTTTATAGCTTAGCAATACAGTGGTACAATATGAATTTGAATGATAAGTGAATTTAAGTGAAAAAAAGATGCATTTTCTGTATCTAGGCCTTGCCTAATCATAGGTACATATAATCTACAACTACTTATATAGTTGCTGCCTAAAGACTGAAAATAGTAACCCCTTATAACCACCTCATTGATTTCAGCTGAATTAACTAAGGTTTGAATTTGGTTCTGTGGTCTAGTTTGCATATAGCATGTGAATAAATATTTGAGACCTACCATTAAGCTATTAAGTACCTTTACAGCACAGTAATTTATTAATATTCTTTGTAATCCTGCCTTATTCTTATTCTTAATCTTAATCTTCTTCTTACTATGATTTACTTATTTTTACTTTTAGGTTATTTGACAAAACCAGGACAGTGTCTTTGCATAAAAAGCCTTGCTGCTTTTTTCCTTTGTATGCCTATATTTTCAATAGGAAACTATTCATATACCTAGCTCGTCATTTGCACATAACTAGGCATGATCAGTTCACATACTAATTGCATTCAAATGTCAGGTGTCCTATTGTGATTACTTTTTTCCATAGGCAATTTAGAAAATCATAAAATGAATATATGCAGCTTGTAATGCCACAAAATGACCTTCTGCTAGGTATTCTCAGGCAGTCACAGTACAAAAATGATCTAGCTCTTGAAGTCCTGGAAGAATGAGACAGAATAACCATGACCACTTTGTAACTGATCATTTTGATCTTTAATATGCAAAAAGAAGTCAATAATAATACATTTTAAATTAAACTTTGTAGAAGTCATAAATTTATGTTCTAAAAATCTATATGATAATTTGGTATGAGACTTGATATCAAGTTAGATGCTACTCTCAGCTGAAGTAAATGCAAAAAATCAACAGATAATGAACCCTTGATTTCAAATGTAGAAATCTACATGTAAAATGCTTGGTGGAAAGAAAATTAATGTTTTGTATTTGGAGTGAAATGAGAAGAAGGAACAAGAGTGTCTGTATATGCAGAGACACTGATGACAGCTAAAATTTACAGATGCTGTTTGAAATAACCAAATACTGACATATCGGTTTCTTTGGGTCAGAGACATTAATGTGTCTCTCATAAAACTTTTTGGAGAATCCTGTACTACAATTGTTGTTAGTGGGCATATATTGAAAATTACTTGAAAAGTACAAATTCTGAAGCCAAATGCAGTACTGCTCTTCCATACAGTGCAACTAATATTGAAAGAAAATCTCTACTAATGCAGTTTACCTAAGCATTGTTTTTGCTTTCTATATACTAGATTTAAGGATAAAAATAAGAAGAATTTTAATATACTATTTACCTTGAAATTCCATAGGTAAATTTTTAGTGGCAATTAAAAAATTAGTTATATAACTTGTTTTTGAAAGCGTCGATTGCCAAAGAACTACTTATGAACTGTTATGAGATTTTGATAATTATGAAAAAGTAACATAAAATATTTATTTAGATAAACTACAGATTGCTACTCTGTTAATACCCTAAAAAGTAATATAACCAACATTTATTTGTTGTTTAAAAGCAGTATGAAAGTAGCAGTAGTACGAAAAATGTCCTCAAGCAATGAATATAATTATTCAAAATAATTAAAATGGAACTAAGCTTTATTTTGTTTTAAGCTATAATATCACAGTGGCCTGTAGTAAACACCAACCATAAGGTTTCCTTTGTTGGCTTGGTCTCTAATTTTCATCCATAAGCTCTCAACCTGTTCATCACTGTCTTTAAAAGACAGCTCTGTACAATGAATCATTTTTATTTATTTTTTTTTAACATAGAAAGCAACCCCTGCCCCATTCACTTCTTTGCCTCTCCCTTCTGAGCGGTTTATAGCCATCCGTTGCAGCAATCCAGTCATGTGATTCATCCCACCAGGTTTCAGTGATAATGATTAGATCTTAGCTTTTTAGCTGCACAGTGGCTTCCAGCTCCTCCTGTTTTTTACCCATGCTACGTGCATAGAGTCATTTCAGCTGGGCTATTGACCCTGTCACCATTTTAGAGGAACACACCCTAATTCATTTGAGGGATTTCAGAAGTGTTTTCCTGTTGGTTCCTAATACATCAGCATTCCCTGACTCTTCCCTGTTACTCAAAACTCCATCCCCTTCCCCTGGTAAGTCTAGTTTAAAGCACTCCTGATAAGCCTGGCTAATTTGTTGGTGAAGACACTCTTGCCCCACTAGTACACTACTGCTTCCTACTTTTTTGAAGTACAGCACAGTAAATCATTATATCCTTAATTTCTCATTATAGCACAATGTTAAAAGGCTCTAAATATATTTTCCCTACACACTGATAAAAATGAACTTCACAGAACATTTATTCTATTTGCCAGATGGCCAGTTGCATCCATCTATGAAAGGCATGAACTCCTTTATCTGGAAAAGTTTTACTGACTAGTTTTAAACTCATAGCTCCATCTGTGTTGTTGTTCTTATTGTCTCATTTTCCATGCTGAACAATAGAGGAAAGATGCACATTTGAGTAGATTCTGTAACACTTGTATAGGCATTGACAGCTACAGGTTTGAACAGATCCAATTGCAGCTTACTTTTATTTTGATTTATATGAATAAGACATCTGTATAGAACAATTATAAACCATTCAATTGATTTAATTTACAAATCCAACATATCATTTTAAAGTATATCTATACATTGTGCAAGCAGCACAAGGCCAAGTGTATAAGGGGGGAGAGCAAGTTTAAGGCAAGTGCTCCACTCTTACTCCATTCTGTTCACTAGGAGACTGCCATCATATCTTAATATATTCACAGCAAATCACCAATGTTTTGGCCACTACACATTTTAAAAAGTTAAAAGATGATCATTGCAGAAAATTCCTTGTAGCAAATATTAGCAAATAAACTGTTGCTTTTTTGACTAATAGCATAATTAATTTTTTGTCAGTTCATGGAGCACTTAGTGAAAAACGGATTTCCTAATTTTAAGAAAACATCCTTTTCATAGATTTTTTGTTATTCAGTACATTTTTGTTAATCTCTGTCATGCACAGTAGTACTGTAATTAGGATATTTTACATGACATGGCTGGAATGTCAATCAACAGCATTTGGCAAAAAAAGCACCAAGGAAGTTTTCAAGGTTTTATAGAACATTTCCTTTGATTTTTTTCTCTCTTTTTGTGCATGAAAAGTGGATCCCATTAGATGAAGTATTCATAAGTGCTGAAAAGAATATTCAATCAGTTGAATTATTTTAATCTAAATTAATGTATATATTCATTTTCTATTTGAATAGAAAGTAATTTTACCTTAACGGAACACTGACATGTAGATATTAAAAAAAGTATTTTATTTTCAGGTGTTTCAACATAAATGCAAATAATATGTCAAATTTCTTCTAACTGTAGGCACTTTTGCCTTCCTTGAATTGTAGGAGATTATTCAGTACACAAGTTAAGGCAAATGCTCCATACCTTTAATGTAAAACTTCTAATAGCATCGCATGTAGGCTCCTCTACTGCAACGGGGCTGATTATTTATGTTCCATGCTTTATCTCAATGTTTTTATATAAACGAATGTTCTGTCAGATGATCCAAGAAAAAAAAAAAAAAAAAAAAGATCCTGAGGATTCAACATTGTTAAAGATCCCATGGCACCTTCTGATACTTTTCTGAATCTATTCAGTTTCACATTGTTGTGGGTTAACCCCAGTAGGCAGCTAAGCACCACCCAACTGCTTGCTCACTCTCCCCTACTTGACCTCCAGTGGGACGGGGTAGGAGAAAAGGAAGAATAAAAGGAAGAAAATGTAAGGGTCAGGGTAAAAACAGTTTAAAAAGCAAAGGAAAAGTTGAAGAAGAAAGAGAGAAGACAAAACAAGTGATGCAAACACAATGACTCACCACCTGTCACAGGTAGGCTGATGCCCAGCCAGTTCCCATGTGAAAGATAGCTAACCTCCCTAAACACAGATTCCTGCGTTTTACCACTAAACATGTATTATATGGCATGGAATATCTGTTTTGGTTAATTTGGGTTATCTGCATGGTTGTGTTGCCTCCCAACGTTTTGCACACCTCCAATCTATTCACTGGAGGGGACAGAGTGAGAAACATATGGCCTTCACGCTGTGCAAACACTGTTCAGCAAGAGCTAAAACATTGATGTGTTATCATGTTGTTTTGGTCACAAATCTAAAAGCCATACAAGCTCCTATGAAGAAAATTTAACTCCATCCCAGCCAAATCCAGTACACATATGTGGATTATATTCTAAATAAAATGTAGATCCCCTTTCAGTACCAGTAAGTTATGAAAATTTACCCTAAAAGTTTTTGCCTCAACAAGACCTTAAAGAATAAAATATTAGTTATTCAACAAGGAAGTGATAGATTACCGCAGTTATAAGGTGACAATCCTCCTTTGACAGTCAGCCTCCCAAAACAAAACAAAACTAAAACCCCCTACTCTGGCTAATGCATGTAAAAGTTTAATGGCCCACAGCCCAGATCATAACCTGCAATTTTAACTCACAGAATTTTAACTCACAGTTGTATTAACTGGTGTACCTGACCTGAGGCTGAAAATGTTAATTGGCCTCCTGTTTGAAGGCTCAATAATACAAATAGCTGAACAACATGGAAGCAAGCATCAAAAGTGATTGCATCCTGGCTCAGTAGCAGACTCTTTTAATAGATATCTATGAATGTCCAGTATTTCATGCTTGACAATGTTGCTGCTGAGTCTCAACCATATGGAAATTGCTTGTTGCTTGGATCCAGATGGGTATTGGCACACAGCAGTAAAGGCAGGGAGTTTCATGTATGTGAGATGGTTGCAGAAATGAAACAAACATTCTACCATTTAATCCAATCTGGTGTTATCACAGTCCTCAGATAAAACAATACTTTCTTAAACTTACAAAGGTCCATCTTGTAAGCAATTTTTTTATTACTATTACAGTGAATCAAAATCTGTCCCAGCTATAAATTTCTTTAACAGTTAAATGTCTTCTAATTTTCATCTAGATATAATCCTTGTTTTGTAAATGAAGTAATTGCCTGTAATTTAAATATTTTTCTAACTTTTTTTAATGTTTGCACTGATGTGTTAATCACGATTAGTCAAGTTCATCCTTTCTTTTTGCCAATCTACAAAAAAAGAAAAAAAAATCATTAGATATCTGTTTTATTTTGGTAGTCATTTTAATGGCACATCCCTACATCTGCTCCTGTTACAGATAGTTTGGTGGTATCCTTTCTGAAAACAGATCATGAAGGGAATGCAAAAATGAAACAGAACTTTGAATGGTATTCCATGGTAAAGTATCCTAAAGGATGTCATGACACAGTGTTTTTTTGTTTTCCTGATTCCCCTGTGTCATGGCTTAACCCTAGCCAGCAACTAAGCACGACTCAGCTGCTTGGTCACTCCCCGCCCCCCAATGAGATGGGGAGAGAATCGGAAGGGTAAATGTGAGAAAATTCATGGGTTGACATAAAAATTGTTTAATAATTTAACAATAATAATAGTAGTAATGAAAAGGAAAATAACAAAGGAAGAGAAATAAAACCAAAGACAGATAAGTGAATGCAAATGAAAACAATTGCTCACCACAAACTGATCGTTGTCCAGGCAGTCCCTGAGTAGTGTCCCCATCCACCCCCACCAACCTCCCCCTTAGTTTTATTACTGAGCATGACATCATATGGTGTGGAATATCCCTTGAGTCAGTTGGGGTCAGCTGTGTCCCCTCCCAACTCCTTGTGCACCCCCAGCCTACTCGCTGGTGGGGTGGTGTGAGAAGCAGAGAAGGCCTTGGCTCTGTAAAAGCACTGCTCAACAATAACAAAAACCTCCCTGTGTTATCAACACTGTTTTCAGCACAAATCCAAAACACAGCCCCATACAAGCTACTATGAAGAAAACTAACTTTATCCTAGCCAAAACCAGCACACTTTGAAAGACCTTTCATGTTATACTGTAACACTGAATTTTTTCTTATCACAGATGTATGGCAGAAGCATCCCACAGCCACAGGTGATGGATTACTGCTCCCAGGGACTTCTTACCTCAGCAGCTTCCAGAGATGGTGAACTCCGTGAGAGCAAAAGATTTTTCTTAGTGGTTTAAAGGTAAATTAATTTTCACTTTGCCAATATTGGTCAACTCTCTGGTGCCTTTGTGGACAAAACTGACAGCCAGCCACAAGCATTTTCCAAAATTATTAGACTTGGGAGGCTTAAGTCAGTTTAGGGCATGTATGAGAAACGAATAGCTTCCTCTAGGAAATAGAGTAGTTTTTTGATTAATACTGAAATATTCCATGCGGGTGGTGAAAACCACGTTGGCTATGATTTAGAATAATTGTGCAGTCACGGTTTACCCCCAGCCAACAACTTAGCACTACACAGCTGCTCGCTCACTCGACCCACAGCAGGATGGGGGAGAGAATCAGAAGAGTAACAGTGAGAAAACTCATGGGTTGAGATAAAGACACTTCAACAGATAAAGCGAAAGCCACGTGCACAAGCAAAGCAAAACAAGGAATTCATTCACTATTTCCCATCGGCAGGTGGGTGTTAAATCATCTCCAGGAAAGCATAATGGTGACTTGAGAAGACAAACACCGTCATCCCAAACATCCCCTCTTCCTTCTTCTTCACCCACCCCTGGCCAAGGCCAAGCCAATCAGCACCTCTGTGATAGCATATTTAAGAAGGGAGAAAAAAAATTACAAGAGAGAGCTTCTGCAGCTGGAGAGAAGAGTGAGAAGATGTAAGAAACTCTGCAGACACCAAGGTCAGTNGAAGAGGTTTGAAGCTGGGAGTAAAGTTGAGCCTGGGAAGATGGGAGGGGTGGGGGGAGGTGTTTTTAAGATTTGATTTTGTTTCTCGTTCCTCTACTCTGTTCTGTTTGGGAATAAATTAGATTAATTTCCTCTCTAAGTTCAGTCTGTTTTGCTCGTGAGGATAATGAGTGATCTCTCTCTGTCCTTATCTCGACCCACAAAGCTTCTTGTTACTCTTTTTCTCCCCTGAACGAGGGCAGTGATAGAGCGGCTCTGGTGACCCAGCCACGGTCAACCCACCACACTATGTCAAAGTCATAATTATTTAATAAAAACTTTTTGACTTTAAAAAAAAAATCAGATGACGTATCCATATAACACAATGAAGAAAGATACTTAATTTCACAGTACTCCTGCAGAGTATTTAATACTTCTAAAAGCAAACACTTTGCAGGATCATCTTTATCACACTTTTGAAAGAGTTAGACAAGGTGAACTCTGGCCAGAATATGTTAATTTTCAATAAGTCTTTTTAACATTGAAGAAGTTCCAAAGAACTAAAAGAAAATGAAAGCCATAAAATACCTATAGTGGATGGAGATTATTTTATGAGGAAGTTTATACTTGCCATCTGAGCACCAATCCTAGGCACAATGATGTAAAGTCTAATGGAGAGTTTAATTGCTTAAGATAGACAAAGAAATACTGCAATTAGTGTTAATCAAAATGTCTTTGTGAAAAAACATATCTCACTGAACGGAATTGATGCTGTTTTCTGTGAAATTCCATCATTGTATGCTAAATCTTTTAGATGATTTTTAATTGGGAAAACTGCACACTGAACAAACTATTTGGACAAATTCATATGTTTATAGATCTTCTCTCTTACGCATAGGTAGATCAACAAATGGAAAGTACCTGAGAATGAATGCATTTCTGATTTTCTGTGTGAAGTACTGACCTGATCTAGCCACGTCTGTTGAGCAATGTTATCACTAGGCAAATAATTCAAGGTAGAAAGTGGCCACATAAGAGACATGGTGCACAGTAAAAAAGTTTACCCCTTTGATAGAAAAGTTTGACTTGATTTAAGTCCCTTCTACATAAATTGACTTATCCTGCTTCCAGAATTATAATATATTCAGAGTACTGATCCCAATCTATAATTTACTTTTGCATTGTTCTAGCTATCTCAGAGACTAACAGTTTTGCAGATCCCACCGACACAGCCACAGAAAAAAGTTTTTTAAAAAAATCTATCTGTTTCCTAGTGTAAAGCATTCCTATGAGTAGCTGACTTTGCAGCTGTGTATGGAAGAAAACATAAACTATTACTCATAAAATCATAGAATGGCTTGTGTTGGAATCATCCAATGGTAGAATGGTTTGGGTTGGAAGGGACCTCAAAGATCTTCTAGTTCCAACTTCCTGCCATGGGCAGGGACACCCTCCACTAGACCAGGTTGCCCAAAGCCCTGTCTAACCTGCCCTTGACAGATGTGACAGATGAATTAGTTATCTTTTTGATAAAACTTCTATAGATACTTCTCTATAAAGAAATATTAGGGAAAATATTATGATACTGTAACAGTAACATGAAGGAAAATGAAGTAAGAGAAGTCTAGTATTTTGATGGTTTTGTATCACACTGATATATGCACAACAAAGATGACTATACAATACGTCCTATTATTCATAGTCATCATTTCCAATTAAAAATGGTCAAGATACATGATCCTATTTTCAATTTAAATATCTTACAGCTGCAGACAGTTTGATCAGCAATGGCTTTAAGCAAAATATTAACATTTAAGGAAAATATGTCATTCTAAATGTCATTTACTATTACGAAGTATGCATAATGATTTCTAATACAAAAGTACTCCATATGCTTCCATACTGCCATTCTCTCCCAAACAAACATAGCAGAAAACAGAGCATTAATCTTCAGTAAATGGCTATTCCCTAGTTAGAACAACAGCTGCAAATCACCAGTGCAAAATCACCAGACTTGTAGATTATGATATTCTCACTCTATATTATGCAACACAGTTATAATGAAAGCATATAAAGCACATTAGGAATACTCACTACAATTAATAATAATATAAAATAATATATAATAATTATATATAATAGTATATAATAATATAAAAACTTAATATGTCAACATACTAACTGATAAACAATTCAATTGATAAATTAAATAAATGTATTATATCTGGTATTTTAGGAATGAAATATCCCTGTTGCTACTTTGATAAATGTTACCATTAGAAGCAAGATTTGTCCTGTTTATAAGCCTACAGTACTTTGTCGGTAGATGAAAAGCAAATCTATGACACAATGGCCAATAAATGTAATGTTGCCCATTGTAGGTGTGTTTCAGTATTAAAATTGTTATTGTAATAAGATTAAGCTTCAGAGTGTAAAACAGAATGGACTTGAGTTACACTCAAATACAGTCAGCTTAGTATTTTAAAGTACCAGTGATCTAACAAAGTCATTCACCACGATTCCTTGATTGCTATTTGCAAAAGAATCATACAAAAATTAATTAATATTTTCTAATATGTATATAGGATTGACATGTTACCACCCTCATGGGAGCTGAATCACAATCAGACTGAATACTGTTCTGGCCTTAAATTTGTTTTCTATGTGCTTCTAATTCTATTCCTTTTCCTTCACGTCAGCATGATCTTCCACGTTTACAAAGCAATATGTTGCCTATAAAGTTTTTTAATGATATTCACAGTGCTATCAAAATGAGTAGAACAGGGTGTAATTGTGTTACATTAATTTTAGCCAAAGAGTAAGTGTTTTTTCTACTGTCATCAGGTTGTTCTTAAATGCTGATTAAGCTGATTAACTATTTAAAACACCTCTGAAAATGTATCTCTAGAATTGTGATTGATGTTCTTGATTTTCAGAAAAAAAAATGTAGGTTCCAGAATAGTCTGATGCATATTAGTGGGCTAGACCTTCCTAAATAGCTGAAATAAATAATCCTCTTAGTATGTTTTATTTCAATTTTAAATAAGAAAAAATAGTTGAAGTTTCCTCAAGGCATTTTCACAAACAGTCCAAGCTAAATATCTCAGAGACCGTTTTGTACTCTTGTGTTTGGGGTATTGAAGTCAAGTTTCATTCTGTTGAACTCCAAATACTACTACAGAAAAATTACTAAAATTTCAGTCAAAAGAAACAATTCCTTGAAGCAATTCATGGATATAACACTCATTATTTTAAATATATGGGATCTTGGCTGTGCTTTGCACATCTCCAGGGTTAAATACTGGCAAAATAATTATTTTTATTACCTGTGGTTACTTTTTAATAGCACAGCAGGGAAAAGGAAAATACAAATACCAAAGAAACAGAGCTTGAAGAGTAAGAAGGGGTTACTTCTGTCAGAGATTATCTTTCTGTTTTGTTGGTGAAGGACTTTCCTGTCAGTTACACCATGAAGAATATATCTAATTTTGAGTAATGGAAGCACTTTATTTACAAGACCAATAGCTTGTACTGCTTACTAGATCAGTAAAACAATTAAATGTTTGGTAAAAAAGAGTATTTAAGACTTAGTGAATCCTGTCTGGTAGAAAATAATAGTAATTAAAGAAAAATATTTGGAAAAGCTTAACCCTGTTATATGGAATCAAAGTATTTGTTGTATAAAATCCAAGTATCTATATTAAAAGAAGCCATTCAATATGTTGTTTTGAGAAAAAACAATGAAAAGAGCATTAATATCTTAAATCTAAATCAAATTCTGCTCTATGTTCTTATTCACTGTAATTTAGCACATTTCTTTCCTTCGGGAATATATAATGCAAATAAAAATAAGCAGAAGAACCTGCTAGCTTTCTGAATGACTGACTAGCATTATTCCAAGAAAAAAATAACCTGAACTCTTCAGGGGCAAATGGACATATCCATGGCTTTTTTTCACCAGCCTAGGCTGACGCCCTAGTGATGTGGAAATTTCCTCTATTGGTATAATTTTGTTTTCTATTCCTCTTAAGTTTTATATTGATGGTTGCTTTCACAGAAAGTAAGACAAACTGTGGTGAGTGATATGAAGTTAATGAGAGAAAAAAAAATGAATGCTTTAATTCAGAGTCCCTAAATTAAAACAAATCAAACACAAACTTCAAAAATTATCATTTGTTTAATAGTACATATTCTTAAACCTGATTAAATGTATTCCATATTATGGAAATAAATTATAAAATTATTATTAAACTTAGTATGACTGAAAAAAGTCAAATGTCACACGCAACTTTAGCAAGGCCTAGAAGAACGACCTGGAGAAGTACAGTCTTAATCAGCCTCCTGGGAGCCATTACTGAGAACATAAAGGACAAGAGGACACACATGGGCTGACTGGGAACCGCAAGCATGGATTTACCAAAGGCAAATTATGCCTGACCAGCCTGATTGCCTGCTGTAATGAGACAGATGACTCTGTGGGTAAATGGAGAGCAGTGGATGTTGTATACTTTGACGGCAAGGCTTTTGATACTGTCTCTCATAGTAACCTTGTAGACAATGTGGTGTCATATGGACTGGGTAAGTGGCCAGTAAGGTGGGTGGAAAGTTGCCTGGGCCCTAAGATGCAAAGGGATGTGATTAATGATGCCAATTCCAACTGGTGGCTAGTTTCTAGTGGCATTACTCAGGGATTGGTACTGAGGCCAATACAGTTTAATAACCTTGTTGATGTAACAGATTGCATATTCAGCAATTTAGCAGGCAATGCCAAACTAGGCAGAGTGATTAACATGGTTCTATTCAGATGAACCTCGGCAAGCCAGAGCAATGGGCTGGCAGAAAGCTCATGCGTGTTAATAAAAGTAAACACAGTCTTTCACGTAGAATGAAATAATTCAGTGCACCTTGACAGATTAGGGGCTGTCTGGATAGCAAGAAGCTTTATAGAAAAGGATCTGGTGGTGAGGGTGAACACCAAATTGAATTTGAGTCAGCCACGTACCCTTGCAAAGAAGAAAGCCCATCACATACTCTATTAGCAAGAGAGTAGCTAGGCAGTTGTAGAAAGTGATTCTGCCTCTCGATTCAGTATTTCTGAGAATGTATTTGAAGAGCTGTGCCTAGTTTGGAGTCTTCATTACCAGAAAGACCTGGATAAAGTGGAATCAATCTAGCTGAGGTTAATCTAGATGATTAGTGTTCTGGTGCATGTGCTATGTGAGGAGACACTGAGGAAATTCAGTTTGTTCAAGCCTTAGGAAAAAGTAAGCTAAGGAGAGACCATATTGTTGTCTAGAACTGTATATTGGTGTAGAGAAGATGGAGCCAGACTCTTGAAAGCGCATAGTGATAAGACAAGGAGCAACAGACACAAGTTACAATACAGGAAATTTTGATTAGATACAAGGAAAAACTTTTTCACCATGATGGTGGTCAGAGTTTCCTGGAGAAGTTGGGGAAATCTCCACCGTTGGAGATGTTCAGAACTTGGGACACAGCCCAGAAAAACCTGCTTTAGTTGGACCTGCTTTGAGCAAGTGTTCATACTATAAGACATATTATGCCTTCTTTCTGAAACATCTACAGAAATAAATTAATATACTGAGAAAGGAGTATTTGGTTTATTTTTATGATCTTGTAAATGAACAGTCAGGATTAAATTGAAAAGTAATTTTGCTCATTTTAAGGGAAAATACACAAAACATTTATTTCTTTATTGAAAAAATGTGATTAAAACCTGAGCTGGTGGAATTTTCTATAGCTAAGTTGTCCTTCCCAAATTAATAACTCAGTTTTGTTTATTTTTTCAAAGGCAGTAATAAAAATTCCAAGGTAAAGTTTAATTAAAAAAAAAAATAAGTCAGGATATTCTTTATAAGGAATTCAGTAAATCTTAGCATATCAAGAACAAATTTCACATTTTTTTTTGTGGGACTAAGTAGACAGAGCAGACATTTTTAGAGAAAATTTGAAAAGATTATATCAGTTATTAGGCACATATATTTTTATACAACACATTAAGTGAAATAAAAAAATAGGTCTTACTCTCTACTAATGTGCCATTATTGACCACACAATTTAGGCTTTCTACTTTGCTTTGAAATAGCAATATCTTTGTATATAAAAGTTTGGAAAACTTGGATGTTATTGATTTTATACATCCTTAAAGTTGAAAATGTTATGGACTAAGATTACTAACATTTTGAAGCAATGAATTTTAAAGGGGATGATTTCCTAAAAATAAGTTCCACTTTCATTGAATTTAGACATTCATTCACTCTGACTTTTGAAGCAATGAAAAAGCTTCAGTAAAAGCTATGAGAGGTGCAATATTCTTTTTATCAACTTGGCCATCTAAAAAGTCATTGCAATACTCTAGGATTCTGAGTTACTGAGATTGTTTGAAAGAAGTAATAGAGTTTATGGTTCAGTTGGGTGTAATTTGTTAATGCAACTCATGTATTGTACATATGAAAAAGGCACAGCTCATCATAATTGTATATTGAATATACTGCACAGTTTTATTATGTATGGTAAATTCATACAAGAGTGCCAACTTTATATTGTTCAGTTGTGAAGTAGGGTGGGAGCATTGCAAATGGTCAGATACATAAAAAAAGAAATCTAGTTCTACAGTAGTTTATTCTGGTCATTGCCATCTGGGATTTACGGTGTATTATTTATTTGTGTCTGCAGTATTTTAATCTTTGGCTGTGGGAGTTGTGATTTCCCATTGCAATATGCTAATGTTTTATGTGTTAGTGATAATGGCAGGACTGTAGATCTAGAAGTACTAAGTTAACTATCTTCCTTCTCATATCGATCTGGGATTTAAGACCTACTACCTCAGTGTAGTACAAAATAGCGCTGGATGATATATATTTGGCTCTGAAATTATTTACTTGCTCAGTGTGGGTGAAACTCTGCTCTGCAATGAGGAGCTAGTTTAACATCTTCTTTGCCATAGCCTTAATCAGATTTTATCAACCCTGATAAACTACTTTCTACAACAGTTCAAGCTGAGTAAGGTCTGGCAATAAGCATTATGTTGAACATGTTTTATCTTTCACTTAATCCTAAATCATCCAGCAGTAAATATGGCAGTCCTTCTATCATGAATCAAACCCTTAGTTTGTCTTGAGAGATATCAGTATGACATCATTCTATGTGATTAAAAAAGGCTAGCAAAGAACAAGGTTAAAGCTAACACAGAGTAGTTTTCCAGTGTCAGAGAGCCTATGTGGGCCATGCCAAGGTAACTTTTTAACCAGTAGACACTGTAAAACTCACTTCCAGATTATCTCTCATTTGTGGTGCGACCTGGACAATATGTGTTTTCTGTAAGTTTCTTCTGTGATATAGAAGTAAAATAGGATAAAAGAACTTACTTTTCCTTACCAAACTTTTAGAACATGGATGAAACCAAAGTCTAAATGCAAAATACTGCTATTATCCCTGTTATCAGTAATAGAAGTTCTGATGTCTGAAATGACCTAGTCTGTATGTAGAAGAATTCCAAACAAAAGGTAAAGTTGGAAAAATATTATGTGTATTTTAACTTGTAACATGACATTTTATTAATTTATTAACTTCTGTACTTCAAGGATAAAATGTAGCCATCTTTCTAATAGTGAGATATATGTAGCAAGAAGCAGGATTAACTGAAGTCTCAGATAATGATGACTGAGTACTTTCTTATGGTACAAATGCTACTTCATATAGCATCAATAGATACTAGTCTATATCTGAATTTTAGGCTCAGTAATCTAAATTAAGGTTTTGTAGTACAGAGAAGAGTTAAACAAAAGTGAAGAAATCTCATCTGGGGACAGCTGAGGCAATACTGTACATAAATGTTTTCCCTCTTTTCCTATATTAGACAACTTTGTTCTTCATCAGGAATTTATATAAAACTTTCTTCTGATCTTTATTCAACTGCAGAGAAATCCATTGAAGAAATCTAATAAAAGATCCAAAATTATTCAACTACTTCTTTTTTTTTCCTTTCAACATATTTTGCTGATTCATACTTCACTATTGCACTCTTAATTGGGTCTTACTGTTACTGAAATAACATCTACAAAATTAAAACACTTGCTTTGGGTTAGTGCCAATACTTTTCTACTTGATAAGAATGAGGTTGGGTTTTTTTTGGTTTTGCTTATTGTCTTTTTAATTTTAATTAATTTTTATTATTAATAAAATATGTGCAGCTTCCAGGAAAAGAAAAAAATACAAAAACAAAACCCACAAACAAGTACTCTGTTGTCCTGACTTTTAAAATAGAAATGAGTGCACTAATTTTCTCTTCCTATATTATTATCATAACTGTGTTCAACTCTTTTGTCTCTCTATACACTGCAGCTTGTTCTTCACATCATGGGTTTTTTCTTCTGGGTTAAACCTTTAAAGCAAACTTCCTTAGGTGCAGATGTAAGATGCCATGGCTAGAATATGTTGCAGACAGAGCCAAAATGGATTTTTTAAGTTGATGGCCAAAAGTCCAATGGCAAGTGAAACCAAAATCAATCTTATTGAGAACTTTTTCTATCCTAATTTGCACTTTTGTTTTCTCTCTTGTTTCTTTCACAACTACTTTCCACTGCTGCTTTGATAAGTTTAGTCTCTCAGTTCCCTCTGTGTGACTTTAATTTTCTTATGTCTTTCTTATGAGACAAATTTAGAATATAAATTTCTCTGGGTTCTTCACTTATTGCTTGGAGACTTGTTAGCTTATTTTACTACACCTTATGTAAACATGAAATATCATGTAATGTATTTTTATACTCTATTGTATCTCAAGCTATGTGGAGAACTATTCTGCATTTGTTTTTAAGTCTGGACTCACAGTTCATTTGTGTTAATGGTTAGGCTCCCACTGGACGTCTGTAATGTTTGTATCAGGGCTGTGGTAGCTAATGTTAATCTATTAACACCACAGTATAAAGATTATTCCATAGTTAAAAGCTGATCTTTATTTTACCTGTCCCCATTAGAGAGCAGAAAAGGTTTTTAATGAGATTATGGACTAATAAAGTGTTAATTGAAGCTACATCAGCAAGTAGTTTCTAAGGAAGTGAAGAAACTATTAATATACTTAAAAATGCATAACCATGAGGGAAAAATATGTATATTTGTTGGTCCATAGACCTGCTCACTTATTAAAGATACAACTGTTATCTTTTTTTCAGTCTTCTGGCATTTCTGAGATTTTATGTGACCTCTTCCTTTAGTTCTTAGGTATTTTTTTCAAATTAGTCATCCCTGATGTTCACAATATATTGACGCTTACAGTTCAGATGTATAGTCTATGAAAACTAATTCAGATCCCTGAATGAAATGTGTATGTATGAGTTGTCATTTCAAATGATAGCTTTTAGTCTTAGATAGCTGCTTGCCACTGAGATATCCAGCATACTATTCTGTTATGTAAACTTTCAGAGTTTCAGAAGAATATTGCCACTTGTTCTTTAACCATAATTAAAAGAAGCAAATACCTCTCTCATTTAACAGATCTTAAATTTCTGAGCTTGTTTAAACAGAGTATTTGCCAACAAGCCATCATCTACATTTGTCTTGATATCCTACTCACTCTATATTTATTGTTATGCAATATTCTTTTTCCTTTATTTTCTCATGTTACTTTCTTCTCCTGCAGTGGCATATTATACCTTTCTGCATCTGAAAAAGAAAATATACAGAGATTTGAATATAATAATTTTTATGATGATATTTCACAAACAAGATTCTCAGATGCTATCAAGTGCTAGATCTTGATTTATCAAATCATCTGTTGAATGACTTTATTGTTCCAATTTCTGGTTCCTATTTTCATCTGAAGAGCCTTGTCTTTTATGAAGGAAAATGCATATTTAACATTCTTTATGTTTGTATTTAAATTCTTGTAGCTGAACTTGTGTTTGGGGTTCAGAAAGTATCTGCTGGTGGTGTATGTTATACCTGGAATTTCTTGTCTCTCAATATGATTTAGTACTAACAGATTTATCCAGCACTTCCACCTAATTATACTAGAGCTGTCTCAGTCTTGACTGATTGTTTGGGTGATATTAATATCTGAATGGTGAAGAATTTTTATGAAGATAAATCCCACTAAGGCTGACATTTTATTAACTAGTTCTAGAAACTTGTTACATATTGCTTCTTTTCTGGCAAAGTTAATTAACTTTGATAAATAATACAATACTAACATCCTTGAATGTAAACACTTTAGGCATTACCATATATTACTTTGAATTTATAGTTTGATCAGCATTTACACTTGTTAACAGGTTTTATTTATATTTTCTGCTTAGTATCATCACACTGAATTCCATGATCAATAGCAACCTACGAAATATTAAACAATGCTTTTATTATCTCAGATGTTAATTATAACAATATGAATTTCCCCAGCTTCTGCTATTTTGAAGTTATTCTCAATATCTAATGTTGTTTTCAGATTTTTATTGGCTAGACTTTTCAATCTTCTCATTTCACTTACCAGTTCTGCCCCTTGATTACCTGTAAAATTGTACACTGGAGACATTTTTTTTGGGGGGGTTACATGTAAGACCATTAAAAGATGCTGCCTTAAGTTATTTTTCTGATTTACTTTTATTTCTGTCTCTGATTATTTCCTATTTGAAGAAATTGCCAGCTTCATGATTTATTTTCCAGTTCATATAAATTTGAAACAACTGGATTAGGTTTATGACCGATGTTTGTGAAATTAGATTGTTATTTATATCCAGACAACATCATCCATTTTAGTCCTTTGTCCAAACTGACAAAGCATATGTTTGAAACTGATTTTAATCCTGAATGAATTATAAACTGGCTCTGGTCATGCAATAATAAGCACAGAGAACAGCATTAATACCGCATGTATTATTTTATAGAGTGTATATAAAGTCTTGTGCCCAAAGTAGACATTGGACATCTATTGTAAATATTCAAGAAGGTAGGAACACCATAATTGGTAAAATGAGGAATGCAATAATCAGCCTTTTTCAACAAGTGCCCTCACAGATGAAGAAATTACTCTTCAGAAAAGCTATAAGGATGGCACTCCACTACTGGATGCTCACCAAGCTGAAGAACGTAGTTCCTGTGGATTCACCCACAGATGCCGTACTTCAGCATCAGCCAAACCCACTTTGTAGCTTTTTTATAGAACCAATGATATTTAAACAACTTCTGCAGAGATACTACGTTGAGCAATGGTGAAAACAGAGTAATATATGGCCCTCTATCTCCATTTCAGTCTAATGATTTGACAAGATAATATATTTTGATAATATATTTTGCTAGCAACCAACGTAAGATGGAAGAAGTTTCCAGTTAACTCCAGTAAATCTTAAGTTTATTTTCCATCGTGGCTAAGGCTATTCTTTCAGAACACTCTTGGAAATCTCTTCACTGGGAATTTTAACCAGCCCCTTAAAAAATCTGCTTCAGGACTTTTACATTTCTACAAATCCTTCAGATTTTTCATATTTTACTCTTTAAAATCATACTCTTTACTCTTTTTCAGAAACACACTAAAGATTTTTAATTATGTAGTACTCAGCTAAATCAAAAGTTATTATCCATACATCAATCCATCCCTGTCTTTTTGACTGATTTCTCTGTGCTGATTACTGTTTATACTTCTCTCAGTGCAATAGCAGCTGTTAATTTTACTGACACATCCACTGTTTTTTCTTACTTATTATATCATTGATGAGGAACTCCTGTTTTAAATTCAGTCCCTTTGTTGGCCCAGGAAGATTAGATGCATTTTCTTTTTTTAAAAAAATCAGAGATATTACAAAATAATTATGCTAAAGAAATTGTCTGTGTCATCAGAATAGGTAATAGTCACACCGGCAATCTGTGTAAAATGAATTTAGTTATGCTTTTTTTTCAAAGGTCATGTTGAAATTCTCTCCAAGCCTGCTGCTCAATACCTCACCTTGTCTAACTTCACATAGGTGAGATAGATTAGCATAATCTAAGATCAAAGAGTCTTTAAATTATCACTTAAGACAGAATAAAACCATTCTCTTCTGACAAAATCAAGCAGATCTTATAAACTTTCAATGTGCTACTGTAGTTCAGAACCATCACTTCCAATTAAAAAAAAGCTCAGTGAAAAAAATCATAATAATACATAGCCATACTGTGTTTTACATTATATTAAAATCAACATTAAGGACTAGTCTGCATCCTTATTTGTTGTTATACTAGAGTACATAAAAATATGGAGTGAAAAATTTTATAATTTTTTGAAAAAAATAATGTAAACTGTGCTTTCATAGCAACTAAAAAGATGTACCTTGAAAACTTAATTTTCAAAATGTGAAAAATGCTGAAATTCCACCTAAAATTTGTGATGAGTTCTCATATACAGTCAATATCTTACAGCAAAATAAAATAAAAAATATAATTGATGAATACTTGCTATGATTAACATGGTCATGAATTTCAGACATGATGAATAAATTAAGGCAATAGGAGTGAACTATGTAAAGAGAACAAAATGTGGGGGTTTTGAACTAATTCACATTTCACAAATAAACATCCATTTTAATCTCATGAGATGTGGTATTGGTATTAGTGTGTATTTACAGGCAAGATGAATATACAATAAGGCTTTGAGAGCTTGCTGTTAGGTTTTAGTAGTCTTTCCCCATTTCTAATATGAACATTACTATTTTCAGAAAATCACATTTAGTGAACATAGGGTTTATTTAAGAACATGTAACTGACATCGAAACTTAAATTTAAAATTTAAATAACAAATTAACCATTAAACAGTTCTTAAAAGAAAATGGAAGCTCACTGAATATCTCTGCAATTTTTACTTAGCTTCCTTAGGTCCCAACTGGGATTCTCACTTTTGTTCTTATAATCAGGTTCAATTTGACCTTATAAATATATTTCGGAAATTATGTTCTATAATCAAATTAATAAACTTCCACTCTTCCATTAGCTGTTTTTGCATCTGCTTATGTAAATTAAAGATAAGATGCCATTGTATAGAATATTTGTTCTACCTTCAGCTGGGTGAATAAGAAACTTGAAGAGAAGTTTAATTTGAACATGTAAAGAAATTGGAGATTTTTAAAAAAGAGATATTCCTCTCCATGAAATTTGTGCAGATGCTTATAGGAGAAGGCAGGTTACTCTATAGTACTCTTGTTAAAGTTACAGAGCAAAGAGTTAAGCAGCTTTTATCCCTGCCTTTTCCTGATGAAATACACAATTAGAAAGAACTGTCAATGCTTTTGCATGCATTTAAGTATGATGCACATAATCAAATTTCAGTTTTTAAATGTAATTACATCCTGAGACATGCACAAAGAGTACTGGAAGCATGCAAAGTGAAATACAGGGAAATTAGGAAACAGAATTATCATGCTCTGCATACTCAAACCACATATTTTTCTTATCCATCTTCACTACGGTAGATGGATACCTGTTCTGTATTTAGTGGCATGGTCTCATTTCTTAGCACAGATGAATTTTTAGACACTGTTTTCTAAACTCAGAAAAAACCTGACCCCCAACATGTTCTAAGCAATGTGCCCATGGTGACTCACTGAAAGTTTAGAAGACAGTAATTCTAATTCCTAGATCTTTATCTTAACTTCTGGGAAAAATAACAACAACAACATTAACAGCCACAACAACAATATAACATTAATATAATTAATAATAACAGTAATCATAAAGATGAGAAACTCCTTTCTGTAAATATGTGTGATATTCTTATGACTCCTTTTCAAGCAGGTCAGTGAACGAGTGAATGTCTGCATGATGAAAAGCAACCACACCTCTGCAGAATTCCAAAACCACTGCAACACTAGTGATGAGTCTCAGTACTAAAATGCACCCTATCAGCACCCCCCAAGCTATCCACAGAAACTTTGAAAGTTAGAAATTTTGGCATGATTAATGAAGCTATGAGCCATGACTTTGTGAAAGACAAATTATGGACACGATAGAACAGATGTAAATTAGAATTGATTCAGTGAGGGACAACAAGAGCTGACATGGGCATGTGTTGGCACAGGCCACAGTTTAAACAAAGTAATATTTTATTAAAAGTCAAAAGCCAAAAGTAGTGTCTCATTTTATAAAAAAAAGCAACCAACCAACCAATAAACAACTGAAAAGCCTTGCATCAATCACTGTCAAGTAAAAGCAAAACAACCCAAATCTAAATAGCTTAATAAAATCTTCCTTCTATTGGTAATAATCATAAGAAGCAATTCCTTCTGTTTGGAAATTTCCTTTCAGACGTTTGAATCAATTCTGACTTGGGCTTGCTTTCCCCCAGAACAGGCTAAAGAGTTCCTTAATATTTACAGATTCCATGGTACCTGAATGAAGACAAGCACATAAGCATGGAAACTCTTACTGTGTACATTACCTCCACAATATCTGTAGGAATCAGACTCAGGTAGCAAAGTGAAAAGATCCAGACACTTGAGAAGTAGGGCCAAATTAAGGCCTACTTCCTGATACCTTTATATAAAATCAAGTTTTCTGTAAAGTGTAGTCCCATCTAGGTTTTCAGTTAGTTAGGATTACAGAAATATTTGTCCAAGGATAAATATTTTTTAAGATATGTCCACATTCATATATGGCATTATGTAAAAATGCCGAAAAGATGGACTGCAGATGATGTCCCAAATCACTCAGAAAAAGTCGCTGTTAAGAAAAGTGATGAAAGCTGTTGACCTAGTAGTTTAGACATTTCTGCAATGCATCAAGCTCCCATCCATTTTCCTGCTATCACAGGTCCCAGTGTTTGAGTATTTACATACACTTTCCTTTTTCCTTTATGCAGGTTTTCCCTTCAGATTATTCTCTGCATTACCCTTCCCGTGATGATGTCTTAATGCTACCAAGGAAAACGCTGCCTGGTTGGCTAGTGTGCCAACAGGCTGCACTCGCACAACATTTTCATATGGCAGCTATCAAAAATAAGCAAGTTGACCAACAGTTATTATCACAACTGATAAAACTTTATTTTCTTTGTTAATTTCATGAGGCTTCAAACATGAACACCACTTTAAATAATGGCTGCAGTCCTTCTGGATAAACCTGCTCCTGCGTGGGTTCCTCCAGAAGCTGCAGGGGAATCTCTGCTCCCATGCCTGGAGCTCCTCTTCCCCCTCCTTCTTCTCTCACCTTGGTATCTGCAAGGCTGTTTCTGCACTTTCTTTTCCTAACTCTTCTCTGACATGCAGCATTTTGCCCTTTCTTACATGCATTTCCCCCGAGACACCCCCACCTCAGCTGTGGGGCCCAGCCGTGCCCTGCGGTGGGTGGGTTGGAGCCGGCTGGAACCGGCTGTGTCCGGCACGGGGCAGCCCCGGCTTCTCACACCTTGACACATAAACCTAATGCATTTGATAATGATAGTCCACTTTTGAGCTTCTAGATTAGAAATAACAGCAAATTTAAAAAAATGCAACCTCACTCCACCTTCCTTTTTTGTGTTATTTGTTCTTTGTTTCAAGCAAAATATTTAGGAATGAACTACCATTTGAAAGCTCTCCCTGCAGGTCAGAGATGATGCATGATGGGGTTATGTTGTGGGAAGCCGTTGCACCGCAGCTACTCCTGATATATTCACTATGTGCAGAGATATTGATCTGAGTTATCAGAGGTGTTGGACTTTTTCAGACCTCATAGATTGCACTTCAGTGCAGTGAGGGTAGGAACACCTCAAAATCCCAAAGTGACGTGGTTTAAACAGAATAGTCTGTACATGCAACAAAGAGCCCATCTCAGACCGTGAATTGTGAAAGGATGTTTGAAGCATATAAAACTCACATTTTCATATAATTCTTTTTTTTTAAATCTTTTTTCTTTTTTCTTTTCTTTTCTTTTCTTTTCTTTTCTTTTCTTTTCTTTTCTTTTCTTTTCTTTTCTTTTCTTTTCTTTTCTTTTCTTTNTTCTTTCTTTCTTTCTTTCTTTCTTTCTTTCTTTCTTTCTTCCTTCCTTCCTTCCTTCCTTCCTTCCTTCCTTCCTTCCTTCCTTCCTTTCTTTTTTTTTTTTTTTTTTAACAAGTAGCTCTTCTTAAGCCATATACTTAGAAAGGTATGCTTTATTATGAATTTGGAAGAATTGCAACCTATTTACAGTAGCCAGTTTATTAGCAAGTAATTCATCATCATTGTAGTGTTGCCCTAATATTATATTACCAAAATTATTTTTCTACTGATGAAATAGTGTAATATATCAGTAAAATGACACTACTGTGATGATATGTTTATCTTTAATATAGCATCCACTGGCATAAACAAGTTCTGAGAGTTCAAGTTTAAACAGAAATAATTTATAGAAAAATACAAATAACTTCTTATATACATGTATTTCATTTAAATGAGTTTTTATTTATTCATTTAAGTAAAGCATTTGGAAGAGAACAGATTTGTATGCAAGGGGATATTGCCTTCATAATAACAGAGAGCAATAATGATTCAGATTTTAATAGCTGCATGAAAATGTATGCTTGTATTAACGCACATGAAAGAAATTCTTTCAGTAGACCAGCTACAGAAAAAAAAATGAAATTGAAGGGAAAGTACCAAAGAGCTCAATAGCTTCTCATTAATGAAAGTTTTAGGAAGTTATGTATCCTGAAATACAATAGCTGAACTTCATTTGTATATATATGTATATATATGCATATACATTAATTTTGATAAAAACACCCCTCTGTGTATGTGTGTGCACTTGTAAGTGTGTGTGTGACAATAACATTCATATTTTAAAATTTATAAACCCTTCCATTTCATTGTTATGGCTGTCAGTGTTTTAACTTTTAGGATGCAGTTTGCTAGATTGATTCTCAGGACAGGAGAGAACATTTTGCAAGGATTTGGCAGAGTAATCTACTCAGTTTTCAAGACCAAAATACATCTTCCTTCTGTATAAAAAGTTTATAACTTTTCTGAACAGCACTAGAGACTGAGCAGAAAGTGATCAAGACAGCAAATGTGACAGGAAAATATCCCTTAGGTAACCAAAGGTCTGTTGGGGAACAGATGAAAACCTGTTATGTCTTTCTAGAAGTTATAGCTGCTTTATGAGTATACACAGACTGTATAACTTTTGTTATACATAGTCTGTGTTTTGTTTTGTCATCCAACATTCTGCTTAATATTGTCCAAATATATTGATAATGATAGGAAGGACAGAAAACTGTCGAATTAGGAGAGGCATTTTTATGTTGATTACATTTACAAATCCTGATTGATGCAGGACCTTGCAAAGCGTGTAGCAGATCACACTGATAACATCCATTTTAGTGTATAACAATGGTTACCCATTGCCTGAGAATGAGGCATATTTAACAAAGAAAGTTCCATTAAAAGAAGCCATCTGTATGATAATATAGACACATATACACTCATTTGAGCATGAACTAATCAGAAAATTCTAATGTCCCAACTGTTTAACCTTTCAAACACAAGAGCTGTTTTTCCCTTTTTATGGCAAAAGTCTATTCTCTGCCACTAGAATGTGAAAGAAAATATCCCAGAAATTCACATATTCAAGTTAAATCTTGAGAAGCTATTTATACTAATAAGATTAAAGTCATGGAAGAAAAGAATGACCCCCAAAAGTTATCCAGTCTATCATTCCATCCCAAGGCAGGATCAGTTCAAAGCGGCAGCTGACTAACCTGGCCTTAAAGACCTTCAAATTCCAGTCTTCCCAGGTAATTTGGTGCTTCTGAACACTCAGCATTACAGAGGTTAATAGTTCTATCTGAATCTTTCATACAGTGGTTTAAATCTTTAGCTCTATTCGTTGTATGAAGACTATTATTATGCCATCTACAGACAAAACAGTTCTAAGTTCAATTTGAAAAAAAAAAATATTTTGTCAGTTTTTTCTCTTAGATCATGTCTCTAGACCTCTACTCATTCTCACAGCTATCTGCAGTATCTCCTCCAATTTGTACACATCTTTCTTAACCACAGTAACCCAAACTGACAATAGCCCAGCCAAAAACTTGATAACATTTAAAAGATTTGAAGGATTATTCACATTTCATGTAAGTTATGCTGATATTTAAATACATCAGAATGGTATTTGCCTTTTGCACAGGGCATCACATTGGTAGCTCATGTTCAGCTTGTGATCTATTCCTTCCAGATCCATATCAGAACAGCTGCCTAACCAGTTGTTGTCCATCATGTATTCATGCAACTGACCATTACTGTCTAAGAAAAATACCTTGCACTTGCCCCTTTTAATTCCATCCTATTCTTTAAAAGACCATCTAAGAATGAAGTCGAACATTTATTTTTTTTTATAATTTGTGTGACTTTCAGTTTGGTTGCCATGTGGAAGATGAGATTTTACATTCTATTTATGACTACAAAGCAAGAATGCAGGTCATAATAACAAAAGATACAAACACAAAGTTAAAGCAGTTGAGGATATGGGAAATGCCACAGAAATAAAGAACAGGTATAAATAACCAGTCTGTACCACCCTGAATGCTATGTTGAAAATGTATAGTGCATAAATGCCTAGTGTTGTTGCAGTCCTATGCTCCTCGACAAGTAGCAAGGACCAAACACACATGATCTGCTAAAGATATAACCTGGGCAGCAGCATGGAACAAATATGGCCAGGGCAGAGGTGGCACATGGCAGTAGGTGAATAGGAATTCAAAAGGCAGAAGAGAGAGATCCAGAGCCCCAACTTCAAATGAAGCCAAGGACAAGGGAGCTCACATTTCAGATTTGAACCATCATATATGTACAAAAGACATTATGCCTTGGAGAACTGGTTCTGTTCTTGCCTTTGATTTACAAATGTCTTGACTGACATCTGTAGGATGGAGTCTCAAGCACTGGCTATTGAGCATGTAGTACACATTTACCAAATAAAGTGTAATGCTGGTGATACTTTCCTTTGCTCCTGGATTTGCACAGATTCAGTTTTCAAGAAAAAAACAACAGCAACTTCTGCATTGTTTAAAGTCTACCAGTCATAAAAGGATACCAGTCAAATATAAACCAGAACTACTTAAGCTTTATGTGTGATTAGGATGGCTTATTCTGGTAAATGATCACCATCAGAAAATTTCCCTCCACTAGGGTGAGTCTCCTCTTGCCATTTAAACTCACCTTATATTCAGAATTTCCTAATGGTGCATTGCATGTGGCTGCATTGGAGTTGAGAACTGACTCACCACCTCTAGGGTGGTAAAGGTACTCTGGATAAAATTACTTGCTGCACATCAAACTCTTTTTTTTTTTTTTTTTTTTTCCCCCAGAGGGTTTGAATTGCAGTGAGGTAGACTGGAGGACAGTTATTGTAGGTCCTTATCTATTCTTTTGTGAAACAGCTGTTGATATTTTAGAAAATAGTAAAATACCACAGTATCCAGCTGGTAGCCTTCAAATACCTTCACATGGCTGCACAGTGGTCAAACTTCAATAGCAGCATCAAATTCCTCAAAAGATTGTGGTACCCTCACTGAAAATACAAGTTATGCTTTATCTTTGTCATGGATTGACTCCAACCAGTAGTTGAGCACACATCCAGCCTCTCATTCCCCTCTCCCACAGGATGGGGGGAAAACTCATGAAGGCAAGAAAATTCATGGATCATGATAATGATAGATCAATAGGTGAAGCAAAAGCTGAATGTGCAAGCAAAGCAAAAAGAGGAATTTTTTTATTACCTCCCATTGGCAGGCAGATGTTTAGCCCCTTCCTGGAAAGCATGACTTTAGCACATGTAACAGTTTCTTGGGAAGATAAATACCATAACTACAAACATCCCTGCTTTCTCCTTCCTTCCTTGAGCTTTTGTTATTGAGCATGACTTCATAAGGTATGGAATATACCTTTGGCCAGTTTGGGTCACTTCCCATTCTAGCCAGAGCCAGTACAATTCCCCAACAAAATCTGTATAAAATAGATAAGGCATGAACGTGTGCCTAAACTATGCCTTTTCAGGGGAGTTTAGTTGCAAGACTGACTGCAGTATCACAAAGAGTCTTAAGTAGCTAATAATTGCCAGAGAATCAGTTCAAGAAAAACACTCCTGAAACAAATGCTACGAAGTCCATCTCAAAGCCCCTTTAGTTTTAACTGCACAGTTGCATGCCTGCCAGCCCAGATAATCTTTTTACTCATTTAAAGCCCCACTGTGGCTTTCTCTTTCCTTCCCTTTTCTCTTTTCCCTTTTTTTCTCTTTTCCCTTTTTTCCCTTTTCCCTCCTTTTCCCTCATTTCCCCCCATTTTCCCCTTTTTCCCCACCTTGCCTTGCATTGCCTCGCCTTGCCTTGCCTGATGTTGCAAATAATCTTCAGAAACTCACAGATCATTCCAGTGGGTGTTGACTTTAGTGCTTATGTTTTTGATCTGCAGACTCCAACGTATTTACTTAACTACTTTCAGCGATGTTACAGGTGGGCCATTAACTTTGTGAGGTACATCTGTAATTACATATATCCTAAGGATGGCAAGAAAGAAGACTACTAATTGTATCAGCTCATTAAGTCTGTTTTAAAATAGGTGACACCGGATATTCTGAAAGAAAATATATGTTCTAACTATTTCTTCTATGGCCTTTTCTGTTGCCATAATTACCCAGGGATCAAAGAGAATACTAACAAAATTTACATTACCTAAGCTAAGTCAAAGCAAATTTATAATTTCAATAACGAGCTAATTTGAAAAAAAAGGAGACTTGTACTAATCTCAAAAAGACTTATTAAAAGTAACGCAAGGACAGTTGTATGAAGGAAAACAGATCCTAGATAGGTTCAGAAATTTTGAAGGCTAGTGCACAGAAGACAATTTAATTGCAGTTAATCACAACAGTAAACTTTAATAGCTTTTATATTACATCATAACCTAATTGCAGAGATGTCCTTTCAGCTGCCTGTGACCGTATTCTGATTTGTGCTGATTCGTAAGCTCTTGTGACTACAGAGCAAATAGAGTGTGTTACACCTCAACTGGAGTTTGTCTACTTTTATTAGATACAAGACATATAAATGTTTTTAGGTGGGATTCTGTGATTCACCTAATCAAAGTCATAACTTAAATCATATAAATGTTCTCAGGAAGTTAGTAAAAATGCAAACATCAAGCAAAATATTGGGCTTTAGTTCCTCAAAAAGCCTTGTAAATTCTATAAATTTTTGACTGTAGCTATAAATGAAAACAAAATAAAAATGGCAAATATTGGATAGGAGTAGCTAAAACACTAGAAAAAATTGTTATTATCAGTTCTTTGAACTGAAGAGCAGATACAGAAAGACACAACTTTGGGTGAAAATTTTACAGAAATGTTTTAAAAAATGCAACAAAATATTAATTTTTATGCATTTTTAACAGAATAATTGTCAAAATAAGTAATTTGGATTTTGATTTGTTCAGTAATGTCCCTTTATATAGTTTTAAGTCCATTAATTTTATATAGAATTTAACCTTGTCATTATCTATATAGTTATAGTAAGCCAAAATACTATATAGTAGACTTAATAAATATTTTAAAGTATTTCATCACACATCTATCACAACATTTTCATTATATTCTATTGCATATATACATGCTACAATGTGTTCAAGTAAAAATGGGGATAGAAAAATAACAAAAAAAATAAATGTTTCAGTATTTTTAAAAGACATTTAAATGTTTTTAATTTTTAAAAAGTCTCTTC